>CATIWR010036675.1:0-55385 GCA_949677035.1 Omphalea diandra
AGGCTCACACAATAACCTTTCTAGAGTGTTTTAACAGGCTAACACTTCAACCTTTACAAATGGTGTTTATGCTCACACCAAACAATCAATTAAAGAAGAGAAAAGATTGAGTAGCAAAATTACAAGAGTTTGGGTTAGAAATTAATGAATTATCTTGCATTATGTTTGTCGAGGTATTTATAACCTCTACCCACCAAAGAGACGTTACAATAAAACTTGTACAAAATCTTCAAAGTGTGCTATATAGATTTTGCATTAAATGCTTGATAGGCTTCATTCGCGATCTCCACTACTTTTTCAGGATCACGAATTCTGAATTTTCATATGGGAGCTAACAATTGCGACAAAAAATCTCATTTGTGTCTAATAGCTAGTACACGTGGCAACTTCTCATTGGTTCACCAGGAAAATATAGTCATTGCCTTTCAACTGCTAAATAAAAGTAGCAATCGCGAATTACTTTGTGCAGGACGCAACTGAGGATGCGAATTCGTCTGCCAGAACTTGCATTCTCCATTTCACGAATCGCGGTTGCTACCAGCTCATAGCCTTCGTGATTTTTTTCTTCCAATGGTCATCTGGGACATTTGTCATGCTCTGGTTGTGGACTTGCTACCATCTTGAGTTACTTTGAAATTCGCGGTCGCGATTGAGGCGTGACACACATAGCAAATTCGTTTGGCATTTTTGGACTCCTTTTGAGTGAATCGCAGTCGAGAATAGCTCCGCGATTTTGCCTGCCTAATTTTCAGCATGTTTTAACATGAGTCGCAATCGCGAATCCTAGATTGCGGTCGCAATTTACATGTTACTTTGGAGTTTAACAACTCTTTCCATCTCTTCTTGAGAGATTTATCTATTTCTTAAAAATCAACACTTGTTTGAAATATTAGTGATGATCAATCTCCTTTGTCAAGATCAAAAGAGGTTCTAGACTTAGGATTAACCATCTTAGTCCAACACTTTTAAAAAGGAGAAAGGAGTTTATTAAAAGAAGAAAAGAAAGAAAAAGCTTCAAGAAGATAACTCCTAATCTAAGAGAAAAATCTAATGAAGTCACTTGCTATGAATGTGGCAAGCAAGGCCACATCAAATACGATTGTCCCAAATTAAAGAAGAAGAAGATGGGACAAAGAGAAGAAGAATAGCTTTTCACCCATTTAGGATAACAACTCAAGTGAAGATGAAGAAGAAGGAGAAGTTGCCAACATTTATTTCATGGCACAAGAAGATTCTACAAATGAGGTATGCACTTCTTCCCACTCTCATTCTGATTTTGATTAATTTGATGAGATAAGTGAAGAGCTTCTAGAGGCTCTAAGTATGAGATGTGACAAATACAAGTCACAAATGAAGTCTTACAAGAAAAAGTGTAAAAAATTAGAGGATGATTATAAATCCCTTAATGACCTTGTAAGTGATTTGAGAGCATCAAATGATGAGCTCAAAAAATCTATGGAAAACCTTTCTACGTCATCTTCTTCATTGGCTTCATTAAGAAAGGAGAATGACTCTCTAAAGGGAGAAGCCATTGAGCTTAGAAGCACAATCTCTAAGTTCCATAAAGGAAAGGAAGCCTTGAACACATTGATTGTGTCACAAAGACCACCATTAATTAGACATTGTCTAGGCTTCAATGGAACCTCCTCATCATCTCAAACTACATTTGTTAGATCACCAGAATCTCAAACCTCAAGTGTTGAGGTAATTGGGAAGAAAAGTGCTCCTAGCACTAAGCCTAAGGGCAAAGAGAAGGCTCCATCAAGATCAAAAGCCAAGACTCAAAGAGCTAACCATGCCTACATGTATAAAAAGCATGCTCACTCTCATAAACAATTCCCTACTACTTCTCATCATACATACACATGCATGCATTCACATAATCAAGGTATGAGAAGGCCTCCTACACATACCAAATTTATGCATAAAAGAAAGACTCCCAAGTCTAAACTTCAATGCCATTGTTGCATGAAATTTGAGCATGTTAACATTCATTATTTTATTAGAAAGGCTTGCCTTAAATTAGAGGACCCTTCAACTCCTAACCTTCTATGACCTAAGTATGCTTAGGTACCTAAGAAAAGGTGACTCACTTTTGTTATGTAGGGGAGTATGGCAGTCGCCAAATTAAGCAATTGGCATATGGATAGTGGATGTTTCGAGCATATGACTAGAAATATAAAGTTATTCATGACATTGAAGGAAAAAGAAGGTAGAGATGTCACATTTGGTAATAATGTCAAGGGTAAGGTAATTGGCATTGGAACCATTGGTAAGAATGGTTATTCATTAATTGATAATGTTTTATTAATTAGTGGCTTACAACATAATTTGTTGAGTATAAGTTAATTGTATGACAAAGGTAATAAAGCCACCTTTGATCCTAGGGAAATGTCGAGTCAACACTTTAGTCGATGATGAGGTTATTTTCAAGGGTGAAAGGAAAGACAATTCCTACTCAATTGACTTAGACAATTTAGCTAACCAATCTTTTAAGTATCTTATGTCTTTAAGCAATGAAGCTTGGTTATGGCATAAAAGGCTTGGACATGCAAGCATGGATCTTCTTCAAAGCTTATCCAAAGAAAAGTTAGTGGAAGGCCTTCCCAAGCTAAATTTCACTAAAGACAAGACATGTGGTCCTTGCCAAATGGGGAAGCAACATCAAGCCTCCGACAAAGCAAAAAATGTTGTAAGTTCTTTTAGACCTCTTCAACTAGTGCATATGGATTTGATAGGACCTACTAGGAGTGCTAGCTTAGGTGGAAAGCATTTTGCACTAGCCCTAGTTGATGACTACTCTAGGTTTACTTGGGTATCCTAGTTAGCTCATAAGAGTGATACTTCTGAAGCTTTTAAGAGTTCTACAAAAAAGTTCAAATTGAAAAAGGTTACTTCATTTCTTTTATTAGAAGTGACCATGGAAAGGAATTTCAAAATGAGTCTTTTAAAACTTATTGTTTGGAGAATGGAGTTTTTCATAATTTTTCAACTCCTATAACACCACAACAAAATGATGTTGTAGAGAGAAAAAAAAATAGAACACTAGTAGAAATGGCTAGGACCATGCTTAATGAGTATTCTTTACTGAATTACTTTAGGGCCGAAGCTATCAATACTTTGTGTTACATTGCAAATAGAGTTTTTAAAAGATCCATTCTCAATAAAACTTCTTATAAGCTATGGAATAGTAGAAAATCTAAGATTTCATACCTAAGAGTATTTGGATATAAGTGCTATATTTTAACCACCAAGGATAATTTTGGAAAATTTGACTCCAAGACCAATGAAGGAATATTCTTAGGCTATTCCACTTCTAGCAAGGCATATAGAGTCTTTAACAAGAATTCTTCCACTTGTTTAATCGCAGCTTCAAAATTCAAAGCACTCATATTATCCATCTAATTAAAACTTATAATTTAAGGTTATTATTATCAATTTGCAAAGTTTTTTACTCTTGTATGTTCAAAAAGATTTTCTCTACTTAACCACTTTTATATATATTATAGATTTTGTTCTTGACACATATTGGTTATCATTGCATCTTAGCTTTTGTTTACTTATTGGAGTCCATTTTATTTTTGTTTTGTGTCCACTTCTTTTAGTCAATCATGTGCATGTATGATCACAAGGCTGCTTGGATTGTCATCTATTTTAATGTGTTTGTTTTAGTAATTTACTTATTTTTGTGATGATTGAAGTTCATTTGATTTTGGCATTCACATTATTTTTGTTAATTACTCACATAGATCTTTAGATCTAAGAATCCATTGTTATTATTATTATTATTATTACTTTAAACTTATGGTTCCCTTATATGTATTATGTATATATATGCATTCTCTTAGCGAATTTTTTCGTCACTTCTCAGACAAATTCTGTCGTTAAGCTAGCTTAGTGATGGATTAGTAGCATACTTATGTTTGTCACTAGGCTATTCATCGCTAAGGGCCAGCGACAAAATTTTTCGTCGCTATTCCATACCTAAGCTTAAGGACAAAGTTTTCTATTGCTAAAAATAACGATGGAAAAATCCATCGTTACTTTGATAGATTTCCATCATTATAAATTTATTTAATATTCTGCATATTAAATTTTTATATTTATTTTATATTTTACACAAATTTTTATAAAAAATAAATATTTATTATTTATTTATTTAATTTTAAAAAATAAAATGAGTAAAATTAAAATTAATAAATTCATCATAATAATAATTTGATTATCATACTAATAAAATATCAATTTATTGAATTTTAATGTTAATATATTTTCAACTTTTTAAATCTAAATATCAATATGCTATCAATTATAAAATAAATAACTCATAAAAATTTTAAATTAAACATTAATATGTATAATTATAAATAATAAAATGAAATTTAATAATTTTAAAATTACAAAATACATAACTTCACATTTTCAAGAAATAAAAAATTATATATTTTAAACTAACAAAATATTAAAAATTACATATTTTTAATTAACATAACAATAGGAAGGATATAATGGGAGAGGCGGTGGAGGAAGCGAAGGAGTAGACGACGGTGGGAGGAAGATGAGGAGGTTGCAACATGTGGCAAAGGAGGTAGAGGTGGGAGTGAGAGATAATGACAAGAAGGGAATAAAGGAAAAAATAATAAAGAAAGAAAGTAGAGAAATGAAGGGAGAAATAAAGGAGAGAATTATGTGAAAAATGAGTGGAAAACATGATGCAAATATCCAAGGCTAGCCCAAAGATTTGCTTCAACTTCAAGTCCCAATCACAAGGGGAAGACTCAAAAGGTTTTATTCATGCAACAAGGAATAACCATTGGGCTAACCTAAGAAGAACAAAGGAAGCAAGAAGCCCAATTGCTTGGAAATGACAACATGGACTCTTCAAAGGAAGCCTTTAACTTGATATATTGGAGCCAAACATGTGGAAAGGCCCATGACCATTTTTATTTGGCCAAGGCACCATTTGGAGGCTCAATTCGACCAAGTATGAAGAAACTTCCTCATTAGGCCGAATTCCTCTTTTAAAATAATATGAACTTTTGTATTTAGTTATGTAAGAAACTTCTTTTATAATTAGGAAGATATCTATTTATCTTTTAGTTATTTCCTATTTAGTTTAGGAGTATCCTTTTTCTTAAATAGATTAGGTAGATTTCAAAGACTATTTAGGAACTAATTCTTAAGGTTTTTAAAAGTTTTGTAAAGGCTATAAATAACCCTTCTTATTTAGCCAAATCAATCATTAAATAATATTTCTTTTAGCAAATTGCTTGTGAGATTTAATTCTAATAGGAATTAGTGAGATTGTTAAGTGAGTTCTAAATAATTTCACAAACTTGTTTAATCTAGGACTTAAATTACTTAGTTAATTTAAGATTGAAATTAACACCTCTTAAATCTTTATAATTTAGGTTGCTAGAAATAAGTTTTCTAAAGGTTTAATTAGGATTTGAGAGTTTATCTTGTTGATCTTTGACTTACGGCTTGGGACTTATGTTCTACATACAAATAAAGATTCAAAAATCAACTTCGTTTGTATCATTTGGTATCAGAGCCAAGGCTAAATTCAAGATCAAAGGTATTTATCTTTACGTTATTGTATTATTCTTAGTTCATCCATTCACATTCTTCATATTTCTTCTCTAATTATACCATATCTCAATTCTTTCATTTAAATATGTTTCTTTTCATTGTTTTTACCTTCATTAGTTTTGTTTATTCATCAAATATCATATTAAAAAAATCGAATTCAAATTCCTTCAAAACCTCATACTTGTGCAAAAATTCCTTAAATTAAGGAACTTTGCAAATCTTTAATTTTTTGTGTTTCTTACATCCAAATTCAAATTTCTTCATCAATTACCCCTTACTGTGTCCTTAATTACAGAATTAAAGTGTTTGTTTTAAGAAATTCCTTGAAATTTGGGAGTTGCCAAAATCTCCTTAAATTAAGGAAAACTTGATTCTAGCTTATTTATTACAATTGTTTCATCCTTTTTCCTTTTGAATTATTTCTTTTGTTACTAATTATCTTTTTGGTGTTTTTTGGTGTATAGGGCAAAACCATACTCAGAAT
This sequence comes from Omphalea diandra, assembly GCA_949677035.1. Lineage (NCBI taxonomy): Eukaryota > Viridiplantae > Streptophyta > Magnoliopsida > Malpighiales > Euphorbiaceae > Omphalea > Omphalea diandra. Next base: position 6,077 of record CATIWR010036675.1, read on the forward strand.
TTAAGAGAGGGTAAAGTTACCAAAATACCCTTATAAGTGCTAAATTTGATTTCTTTGTATTTTTTACAATTCTAAGTTTGATTTTAGCTTCAAAAGTTAATGAAAAAAAAAAAAGAAAGAAAGCAAAAAAAAGAAAGAAAGAAATAAAAGAAAATAAAAGAAAGGAAAAAAAGTTAATAATTGTTAAGGTGTTGTTTAAGGCCAAATTTGAAATCTTTTTTTCTCATTCGACCTAGATTACTATTAGATTTTTAAAAATTTGTTTATGCAAACAATTGTGTTCTTTTCAATTCTTTTGTTTTCTAAGTGTTTTAAGAACTAGTTTTTACTTGTTTGTGTTTGTTTAAGATTCCTTTGACATAAAGTAACTTAGTCCTCAAAGAACTTAAAGAAAAGAATCTTAAGAGGTAAAATACAAAGAGTGGTAAGATCATAAGAGGGTAAAAGTCAATTTTGAGTTAAACACGAATACGAGTGCCATCAATTGAGCGTAGACACGTGAGGAAGTGTTAGTGAGTATTTTCTTGTGTTATTTTACTAATCATAGCAGAACCTCATAGTGATCCATAGTGGAAGTTATTTATGAAAGCTATGCAAGATACTATGTCACTAATATAATAAAATTTAAAGAGGTGAAAAAGTAACTTGGGAGTATTCAAAATGCCTCAAATTCCAATAATACTCGCACCCATTTTAGACAACTACATGGTATATTCACTTATGAGGAGGAAGATGGTGATTTTATAGAAGAATTATCGTAAAGATCAAATAGGAAAGATAAAAATCTTAGTGGCATCAAGATGAAGATTCCTACCTTTAATGACAAGGGTGATCCTGAGGCATGCCTATCATAGGAAAAAAAGGTAGATTTCGTTTTTGGTTGTCACAACTACAGTGAAGAAAAGAAAATTAAGCTTATTATTGTTGAGTTTATAGATTATGCTCTTGTTTGGTAGGACCAATTAAAATATACTAGAAAAAAAGGTGGGGATGAGCCTATTGGAACCTAGGAAGAAATGAAAAGAATTATGAGAAAAAGATTTACACCTAGCCATTATTATAGGGACTTGCATAACAAAATTGCAAAGGCTTGTAGAAGGTGCTAGGAGTATGGAAGAATACTACCAATAGCTTGAGGTGACATCAATTAGGGTCGGGATTCAAGAATCCATGGAGCAAACAATGGCAAGGTTTCTTGGTGGGCTTTATAAAGACATTGAGGATCAAATGGAGATGTACCCTTACAATGATTTGGAGGATTTATACCATTTGGCCCTCAAAATGGGAAAATAATAAAAGGATAGGCCTTTTAGGCCCAATTTCTTTTTTTCTTTTGGTACTAACAAGTTTAAAGTTAGTGATAAGCCTGTTAGTAGATCTAAGGCTGAAATACCCAAGAAAGAAATAAGGAAGCCCAATTATCCAACTAAGGTCGAACCAACAACATCCAATAACACTAGTGCCATAAAGTGTTTCAAATGCCAAGGGATAAGACATATGGCCTGTAAATGCCCCCAAAAAAAGGACCATGGTGCTCAGAGATAGCGAAATTACTAGTGAGGATGAAGATGATGGAGTAGAAATCGACCCTAAAATGCCTTCCTTGGAAGATGCTAGTGATGTGGACAATTTTGATGACCTCGATGAGGTAACAAGTGAAGAACTTTTGGTGACTAGACACTCTTTAAATTCCCATATTAAAAATGATCAAAAGCAAAGGGAAAACATTTTTCATGGTAGATGTAGGATTAATGGCCACTTATGTCTTATTATAATTGATGGGGAGTAGCTGCACTAATGCAGCTAGCACTTATCTAATGGAAAAAATAGGATTACCAACCTTGAAACATCCTAGACCTTACCACTTATAATGGTTAAATGAGAATAGGGAAATTAAGGTAACCAAGCAAGTTAGGATTGCATTTGTAATGGGCAAATATAAAGATGAGGTTTATGTGATGTTATACCTATACAAGCTAGTCACATGCAGTTGGGGCATCCATGATAGTTTGATAGAAAGGTAAAACATGATGGGTTTACTAATGTATATGAGTTTGATTTTTGGGGAAAACACATTGTACTATCTTATTTAACTCCTTCTCAAATCTATGAAGATCAAAAAGTCTTATGAGAGAAAGAAATCATGCATAAATAAGAAAAAGAAAAATTAGCAAGGCAAAATGAGGGTAGTGAGAAAACCAAAGAGGCAAGTGGGTTAGAATGGTAAAAGGAGAGCAAAGAGGGGATGCCTAAAAAAGAGAAGAGGGGCATGCAAAAGGAGAAAGTGTGAAAAAATTCTTTTATGCAAAAGAGAAAGAAGTGAGAAAAGTTTATATATCCCAAACACCCATGTTTTTTATGTTGTACAAAGAAGCTTACTTTTCTACTAATAGCATAATTGTTTCGTTGCCTAGTATGTTTGTTTCTTTTTTACACCATTATGATGACTTATTTCCCAAAGAGACGCCTAAAGGATTACCACCTTTGAGAGGTATAGAACATCAAATTGACTTCATTCCAAGTTCTCAAATTCCAAATAGGCCAGCCTATAGGAGTAATCTCGATGAGACAAAGGAGCTTCAATGGCAAATTGATAAGTTAATGGAGAAAAGTTTGATAAGAGAAAGTATGAGTCCTTGTGTTGTTCTTATTTTACTTGTACCAAAAAAGGATGGAACTTAGAGGATGTGTGTTGATTGTAGGGCTATAATAAGATAACTATCAAATATAGACATCATTCTTAGGCTTGATGATATGCTTGATGAATTGCATGAAGCTAAAATGTTTTCCAAAATTGATCTTAAGAGTGGATATCATCAAATTAGGATGAGGGAGGGAGATGAGTGGAAGACTGCTTTTAAAACAAAACATGGTTTATATGAGTGGTTGGTTATGCCTTTTGATTTGACTAATGCACCTAGTACTTTCATGAGATTAATCAACCATGTTTTGCGAGCTTTTTTTGTATGTTTGTGGTTATGTACTTTGATGAAATTATTGTATATTCTCAATCTTTAGAAGATCATGTTATTCATGTAAAGTTAGTTTTTGATGTTTGAGAAAGGAAAAGTTATTTGCTAGCCTCAAGAAGTGTTCTTTTTTTATAAACAAAGTTATGTTCTTAGGTTTTCTAGCAAGTGAATAATGGATCAAGGTAGATGAAGACAAGATCACGGCTATCAAGGATTAGCCTATGCCAAAGAATGTAGGAGAGTGTATTCTTTCTATGGTTTGACGAGTTTTTATAGGCGATTTACCATAGATGCACCATTAACCAAAGTGATTAAGAAGAATGTTAGCTTCTAATAGGGAGATGCATAAGAAAATGCCTTTTCTTCACTCAAATATAAATTAACTAGTGCACCTTTATTGTCTTTGCATAATTTTTCTAATACCTTCGAAATTGAATGTGATACTTTAAGTATAGGAATTAGAGTCGTGTTCATGCAAGAAGGAAAGCCTATTGCCTATTTTTGTGAGAAACTTAATGGTGCATTCTTGAACTACCTAACCTATGGAAAGAAGATGTATGCTTTGGTAAGAGCCTTACAAACATGGCAACACTACCTATTACCTAAAGAATATGTTGTCCATACTAACTATGAAAGCTTGAAGTACCTAAAGGGGCAGCAAAAGCTCAATAAAAAACATGCCAAATGAAATGAGTTTGTAAAGTCTTTTCTATATGTCATAAGGTACAAACAAGATAATGACAATATTGTGGCTATGCTTTATCCAGAAGGTATGTGCTTCTTTCTACTTTGAATGGAAATTTATTGGGATTTGAATACATTAAAAAGTTGTCTAAACAAGACCATGACTTTAGCCAATTTTATGTTGCTTGTGAAAAGGTTGCTCATGAACAATATTTCAGGCTTGATGAGTTCTTATTTAAGAATAACAAGTTATAAGTACCAAATTATTCCTTGCGTGAATTATTTGTAAGGGAGGGGGATTGATGAGACATTTTGGAGTACAAAAGACTTTACATGTTTTGTATGAACATTTTTATTGGCCAAGTATGTGATTAGATGTTCAAAAGATTTGTGATAAATGTGTTACATGTAAACATGCTAAGTCTAAATTTAAACTAGATGGATTACACATGCCTTTACCTATTCCTAGCATACCTTGGGTTGATATTTCAATGGACTTTGTTTTAGGTTTACCTAGGTTTAAAAAAAGTAATGATTCCATTTTTGTTGTGGTTGATAGATTTTCTAAAATGGCATATTTGATTCCATGTCATAAAATCGATGATGCCATTAATGTTGTGAACTTGTTTTTCAAAGAAATTGTGAGATTACATGGTATGCCTAAAACTATTGTTAGTGATAGGGATACAAGATTTTTGAATTTTTTTTGGAAAACTTTAAGGGGAAAGTTGATAACTAAGTTATTGTTTTTTACTACTTGTCACCCCCAAACCAATGGATAAACTGAAGTTGTGAATCGAACTCTAGGACAATTATTGTGAGTGATAATTAAAAAGAACTTGAAAACATAGGAAAAATGTTTGTCACATATTGAATTTGCTTATAATCATGGTGTGCATTCATCTACTCGTTATTGTCCATTTGAAATTGTTTATGGATTTGTTCCTTTGAGTCCTTTAGACTTACTTCCTTTACCTTTGGATATGAGATTAAATGGGGATGGGAAAAAAAAAAGGCAGAATTTGTTAAGTCTTTACATAATAAGGTTTGCATGAACATTAAAATAAGTAATGAACAAGTTGCCAAACATGCTAATAAAGGGCATAGAAAACTTATGTTTGAACCTGGAGATTGGGTTTAGGTACACTTTAGGAAATAAAGTTTCCTAATCTTAGAAAGAGAAAACTTAACCCTAAAGGTGATCGACCTTTTCAAGTTTTGGAAAAGGTTAATGATAATGCATATAAGATTGACTTGCCTAGTGATTACAATGTTAGTGTTACTTTCAATGTTACTGATTTGTCTCCTTTTAACTTTGATGAAGGTATTGATTCAAGGATGAATCCTCATGAGGAATGAGGGAATGATATATATATATATATATAAAGATCTACTTCAACTTTAAGACCCAATCATAAAGGGAATGCTGAAAAGGTTCAAAGAAGTAATTGGGTTATTCATGCAATAAGAAATAACCATTAGGCTAACCCAAGAAGAATAAAAGAAGCAAGAAACCCAATTGCTTGGAGATGGCAGCATGGACTCTTCAAAGGAAGCCTTTAGCTTGATCCATTAGAGCCCAACATGTGGAGAAGCCCATCACCATTGTTATTCGGCCAAGGCACCGTTTGGAGGCCCAATTCAGCCAAGTGTGAAGAAACTTCCTCATTAGGCTGAATTCCCCTCTAATGTATCTTTTAGTTATTTCCTATTTAGCTTAGGAGTATCCTTTTTCCTAAATAGATTTGGCAGATTTGAAAGGCTATTTATGAAGTAATTCTTAGGGTTTCTAGAAGCTTGTAAATAGCCCTTTTTATTCAGCTAAATTAATCATTGAAGAATATTTCTTTTAGCAACTTACTTGTGAGAGTTAATTCTCTTCTTGAGTTCTAATAAGACTTGGTGAGATTATTAAGTGAGTTCTTAATAATTTCACAAACTTGTTTAATCTGGATCTTAAATTGCTTAGTTAATTTAATATTGAGATTAACACCTCTTAAATCTTTATAATTTAAGTTGCTAGAAACAAGTTTTCTAGATATCTAATTAGGATTTGAGAGTTTATCTTATTGATCTTTGAATTATATCTTGGGAATTGTGTTCTACATACGAATAAGGATCCAAAAATCAACCTGTTTCGTATCAAAAAATATAAATAGGAGGAAAAAATTTTAACTTTCATTGCTAAAATGTAAATTTTGTCACAAAATAATCAAAAATATTATTTTAGAGTAAAAAAATCAGCAATGGAATTTTCAACACGATTTATTATTGAAAATGAAATCTCACCTAAAAAATTTTCATCGTTAATTTTTCCACCTAAAAAATTTATAATTTTTTAATTGGAAGCCAAAAAATTAGTGATGAAAAATTTTGTCACAAATCTGTCACTAATTTTTCCACCAAAACTATTAAATTTTACTTTTGGAGCAAGAAAACTACTGATGGAAAATTTCAACACTAATTAGTGACTGAAAATACTAATAGAATATCCCGTTGTGAATTCGTTGCTAGGCTTAGCGACAGATTTGATTTTGTCGCTAGCTAGCAACGACTGCTTGTCATCGTTAGCTAGTAATGGAATTTTCCATTATTAGTCCTTTATTATATAAATAATTTCAAATATGCAATATATTAAAATTTTATAATATTAAAATTAAATTTTATATTAAGATTAAATAATAATATCTTAATATATATATAGTCCTTTATTTTAAATATTGCCATTATTGACACTATTATTATTACTACTCAGTGGTTGTCTTTGCTGCTCAATTAATTTCATGGATTTAATTACCACAACAACTTATTTTTTGCCATTTAGTGGCTGGCCTTACTGCTCGATATTTATAGTAATTTATTTCTTACTATTGTTATCATCTTTATTTTATTTTGCCTTATTTTATTCTATGTTATCATAATTCACTTACGTTATTTGCTTTTGTTGCATATTATACACCAAGAAAAGGATGTTGAATTGATAAATAATTTAAATTTTGGTAGGAACACAAATACTTAAATTATAAAGAAAATGAAAAGAAATGAATCAATACACAAGATATATAGAGGTTCGGGTATTAACCAATCATACATTCACTGCCCAATTCACCAATTAGGAATTTCACTAACTCACTTTGTGTTTTACAAGCTCACACACAATTTAGTATTTTGGTTCATACCCAACCCTAATTACACTTAATGTTTATGGCCAATAAAAAAGCCTATAAGGGTTTTACACACTCTAGGCTCACTCTAAAATCCAAAACCCAAGTGTTTAAGGATCAAACTTAATGTTTAACAAGCAATGAATACTCTCAATAAATAAAGTACAATAGCAATTAAGAGAAAAAAGACTTAAGAAATCAAATTATAAGAGTTCAGGCACAATAAATGAAAGTTCTCTTACATTCAATGTCATTTGGTGGACTGTTTATAGATTTCAACCACCAAAAAGCAGTTCCTAAGGAAACTATTCATTATCTCTAAGATTTAATAGGTAATTCTACAATTAATTCTTGTCAAAGCAATTTCATGGTTGAGACCCTAGAATAGTGTTCGTAATCTACTTTCGTGCTCAAAATTACTCTTTCCCAATTGAGAACTTTAATTATATATAACGAATAGTTACATGTGACATTTGATCATTGCACCCTTAGAATTAGTCATTGCAATGCTTTATTTTTTTTATAGATATTCTTGCCTGCAAACTAGCCTAGATGTTTTGGTTCAACTTTGAAATAGAGTCATAGTCGCAATTCTTAGTACTCCTAACGGTTCCTTAGACACATGGCATATGTCAATTGGATTTGTGGGTTACTGTTAGAACTTTTTTTTAAAGACATTTGAATGTTGCAATCACAACTTTGACATGATTCAAACCGCAAACTAAACTAGAGATTAATGTTATTTTTTAAGTTGGGTCATGGTCGTTATTTGCCAAATAACAGCCACGGCTTAGTTCTTAATTGCGATCTAGCTGTATGATTTATAGGCCAATTATGAGACTTGGAGTTTTTTTCACTACCTTTTAACTTCCCAACTTATTCATATCTTATCTTTTACAAGAACAACTCTTAATTCAAACATAGTACCTTTCAATATATGTTTTCAAGATCAAAAACATGGTTTGACAACAATCATCCCCTTTTGATTTAGATAATTTAGATTGAATTTGTAAAGTATAATCCAATTAATATTCATACCCTTACAAAATATAAGTCTATGAAAGTCAAAAAGGAGTTGGAGAATATTGTTCCTTAAGATTACAAGTAATTTAAAAACACTTAGGAAATGAATTCTAGAGATGTTAAAACTATTTCCTCTCAATTAATACTTTACCTTAGTCATCTCAAACATGTAATATGTTAGCATTAACTTTCCACACATCTCTCCCCCTTCGTTAACATCAAAAAGAGAGAATGTGGAAGAACAATTGAAAGGGAAATCACACATAATAATCATCCAAGCAATCACTTCAATCATTCATAAAGAAATAAAAGATAATGGAAATCAATAAGATATAAGAAAAAATTTTCATTAAGATGAACCAACCAAAGTATAATTAATCAAATTAATCAAACCATACAATATTTTAAACATTTTACATGAATGTTTGATCACTAACATTGGTCTTTTCATTTCAAAACCATAAAATAGAAAAGAAGCATAAAAAGGAAATGAAAATAGAAAGAAATAGAGCTAGAAATCAGGCGATTAGTCTTCATAATAATCTTTTTCTTCAGTCTCTTCCTTCTTAAACTTAGGTAGGTAACATGGAATGAGTTTCATTTTCTGTTAAAAATCTAATATATCACTATAGAGATGACTAACAAGTTTTTATCTATAACACTTAGAATGTTGGCAAGCTTCTTGTCAATGGTGGAAAGAGAAATGGGAGGAGTTGGAGGTTGAGTGGAACTTATAGGTCAGGTTCTTATGGTGACTCTTCTCTTTCTTTAACAATAACTCTACACCATTTTTTTGTTGTTGAGATGCTTGTTGAAGTCTAAGCTCTTGTACCCTTAGCAAATACTTATATGCATATGGATTAATTACTTTGGCATTTAATAAATAATTGAGGTCTAAGTGGTTGACATTGACTTGGTAGGTTGTTTTAAAAAATTGCTCATTTTAGAGGGTGAGAGCACCCACATGCCTATATATAGCAGTAATATAGAAAAAGAAAATAATTTGACCATGTTTTGACTTGCCTAAATGGGCAAGTTGGTCAATAAAAAATTAGTCAGATTGGAATGGTTTTTCTTCAATTAAATAATAAAGAAAACATAAGTCTTTTTGGGATGCTTTTTCATTTTCGTCACCACAAGTAGTGATGGAAAAGGTTATAATTTGATGGAGACACCAAAAAGTGAGGGAAATGATGTTTTTGACCAAAGAAGATTTTGAATCATAATGGGTTTCAATTAAAATCGAGTACCACAATTTAGTGAAATAAAAATGAAGCTTACTCAAATGCCATAGAGCTTTAGTTTGGAAATTAAAAACAAAAAGTAAAGGGACTTATAGATTATGAAGAAAGGCTTGTCAAAGCATCTAAAAAGGACCCCATACATATTTATTTCATTTAAGGCATCTCAATTAATCACTATTGTAGCCAAAAACTCCTTTATAACTTCATTGCATCTAGGCTCTTCTCTAAATATGAATTGCTTCTATCTAAGGTTGGAGAGACAAGCCTTAATTTCTCTTTCAATTTTGAGAACTTCAAGAGTAAATTGGGAGGAAATTTTGTTAGGAAGGATGGGTTTGTTCTAGAGCATTTCATACTTCTTCTTTCCTTTAGGATTCACTTCTCTCATGAGATGGAAAGGGGGTTGTCTTAAAAGAGGTGAGGTAGAGGTCATAGGGGCTTTTCCCTAATTAGTGTCCTTATGTGGTTTTTATTTTGGTGCCATGGAGAGAAAGGTGATTAAAAAGTGAGTAGAAGAATAGAAATTAGAAGAAGGCAAGAGAGCTTAAAAAGGATTTGAGAAAATGAGAGAGAGAGTGCTAGAAAAGTGAAAGAAAAGGCTAGAAAAGGGTTTACAAATAAATGAGATGTGAAAATGGCTAAAAATGCATTAAATTCTCAAAATGGCCATTAGAGAATGAAGAGTTATTATCAATGAATTTTGTAATTTACAACCACAATAATTGTGACTAGTTTGACCCTAAAAAGATGCATTGAAAATCGACAAATTTGAAAAAATTTGAAAAATCATGCTGACGAAAGTTAGGCCACGGTATGAAATTTGAAAACTTTGAAAAGCCAAAATGTTTTGTAAATCGTAACTACTAATTAAGATCTCAATCAAGATTTAAAAGTCAAATTGAAAAACAAACTTTAAAACAAAATATTTTCAAATGGTCCTTATATTAAGTAATCTTATTCAAGCATGTGAATATGGAAAAAATAAAATGCAATTGAATCAATTCATCTTTTCACAAAAAAGCAAGCCAAAACAATATAAATACAACATTTACACATTAAACACATCAAGCATTAATCAATCAATAAGTAATGGATATAATGAGACCTATTTCACTCAAGATAGCTCCCATCAAGCATCCCTAATTCTTTTTCGATGAAATTCATTCTTTGCTCATTAAGGGTTTGGTGAAAATATCTATTAATAGGTTGTTTATGTCAATAAATTCTAACACAACATTACCATTTTATACATTGTCTCTCAAGAAATGATGCCTAATATCTATATGATTACTTTTTGAATATTGAATGGGATTCTTTGAAAGATTTATTGCACTTGTGCTATCACATTTGATGGGAATGTAATCAATATCTTTACCATAGTTTTTGAGTTATTTTTTTATCCAAAGAACTTAAGCGCAACAATAACCCATCATTACATATTTTGCTTTAGCGATAAATAAGATAATCAAAATTTGCTTCTTACTAAACCAAGAAATAAGACATTCGCTAATAAATTAGCTAGATTTAAAAGTGATCTTTCTTTTAAGAAGGCTACCCGCATAATCTACATCTGAATATCCAAGAAGGCTAAAATATGAGTTTGTAGAATACCATAAACCTAAATGCATAACATTATGCAAGCATTTCAAAATTCTTTTGACCATATGCAAATGAGACTCTTTTGGACATGATTGAATTCTTGCACACAAACATACACCATACATAATATTGGATGTAAGATAGAGAAAATAACCAATCATACTTAAAAGCAGTAAGATAGAGAAAAAAATCAATCATACCTCTATACTTTTTTCATTTATAGGCTTACTCGATTCATTTTTATTAAGTTTAATTATTGAATTCATTAGTGTTTTAGTGACCTTGAATCCATCCATTCCAAATTTCTTGAATAATTCCTTTATGTACTTGGATTGATTGAAAAAGATGCCCTTTTTGCATTATTTGATTTATAAGCCAAGGAAGAACTTAAGCTTTCCTATTATGCTCATCTCAAATTTTCTAGTCATACATTTAGCAAAATCCTCACAAAGAGATTCATTAGTACTTCTAAAGATTATATCATTAACATAAATTTGAACAATATATATATCATGTTAAGCTTTTTCATAAATAATGTCGTATCAACCTTGCCCTTTCAAAATCATTTTTCAAAAGAAATAAACTAAGTCTTTCATACCAAGCACTAGGAGCATATTTCAATCCATACAAGGCCTTAGTTAGTTTGAAAATATTATTTTGGTAAATCATGATACTCAAAACCTAGAAGTTGTTCAATATAAGCATAATTTTTAACAAAACCATTTAAAAATACACTTTTGACATCTATTTGAAAAAGTTTAAAATTCATGTGACTTACATATGCAAAAAGTATCCTAATTGCTTCTAATTTTGTAATGGGAGTAAAGATTTTATCATAATCAATGTCTTCCTCATGGTCATACCCTTTATCAACCTTTTTATCTTTGTTCCTTATGATAGGCCCTTACTCATCCAACTTATTCCTATATACCCGTTTGCATCCCACTACCAAGTGCCCATTAGGTCTTTGAACAAGCTCTCAACCTTTATTTCTTTGAAATTGGTTGAGCTCCTCTTGTATACCAATCACTTAACAATCGTCATTAAGAGCCTCATTAATTGATTTTGGCTTAATTTGAGAAACAAAAGCAAGATTATTATCTAAGGCATTAAATTGAGCTTTAATGCTTACACCTTTTGAGGTCTTCCTAACTATAAGTTATTTTAGATGGTTCTTAGATTGCCCCTCTAATCTTTGTGATGCTTTTGAGATTTGCTCTCTTGTTGTTATGGTTGGGCTTGCTAAATCTCTTAAGGTGGTTATTTCTCTTAAACTGCTAATTCAATTTCCTTTACAGTTGGATTAAGTTTTAGCTTCTTAATTCACTTATAAGATCATCAACAAGAGAACCGTTTCCAAGATCAAGTTTACTAGCGTAACATCCTCAACCCAAATCATATGCATTTTAATTACATTATATTTGAATATATGCATTGGATAAATAATCATTTAGACATGTGAATTGTAGAAGCACAACAATGACACTTGCACCGTTGCATTTGGGACACTTGAACATATATGTAGTGTTTGTATAGTTGCATGACAAATTATTTTATGTTGTGTGCTTGTTATAGCATCATGAATAATGGTGTTATAGAGCTTATTTTATAGTATAAGGATCATTTATGAATTAGGAGATGGATGGAGGTGCTTAAGGATTGAAGAAGAGGGACTAAAAGAGGAAAGTGAACTTCCAACCAATAAGAATGCAACACCATGATTTTGTCTTATTGCAATAAGCTTACAAGTGGAATTTTTTACCCTTTAGGATCAGAATTAAGGGGTTAGATGTGAGTAATAGAATAGGAGAGAGAGAGTTAAAAAAGAAAGGAAGAAGAAGAAGAAGAAAAAGAAGGAGAGGAAGAAGTATGGGCTGCCTAGGAAAGAGTCTTAAGGTTTTCTAATTCTGGAACAATGGGTAAGTTAATTTATCTTCTTCTCAACTGAAATTAACCTCTCATGACATGTTAATCATGCATGGTTAGTGTGAATTATGGAGTAATTGAGGCAGAGCTCTTGGATGGAAGTTGAAATTCAAGAGAACAAGAGCTGTTTGTGTTGGATTTTACTGTTAGAGCAGGATTTTGTACACATGATTTCATAACCCTAGAAGAGGAATTAAGGAAAGTTATAAATATGAAAGTTGTAGCTTTATGTCTCACATAAGTGCATATAAAATAGTGTTTCTTGATTTTGTATATGTGAGAAGATATGGCTCCTTCATTAAGACTGGTTCACAACCAACTAAAATGACCTTAGTCTTTTTGTTTTCTTATATTTTGATGGCCTTATGTTCTGATTTTGACAAAATTCAAAAACATGGAATTTGTAGCTTTATATCCCCTCTAAATACCTGTAAATCAGTTTTGATTTATTTGATATGTGGAAAGAGATATGGCTCATTGATTGGGACTGACCTTGTACCCGGATGAAACCTCACATTTCTTTTAATTCTATTCTCTAAGAATTTGATTGCCATAGATTCCGAATTTGTGATGATAAAAACTTGAAAGTTGTATATTTATGTCTGATATACATGTCTATGAAATATTTTTGCCAAATCCAGCATGGTTGTTGAGATATTGTCCCTTCATCATGACTATTTGTCAACATGTTACAAACCTGCTCACCCTGAGAATTGGTCCTTTGTTTTTGTGATGTTATACACTGAATTAGACAATGAGTAAAAATGAAAATTGTTCATTTATATGTTTTGTAACTGATGGTAGATTATTATCACAACTGGATTTGTACAATTTAAGATACACCCAAGAATGTAAGACCCACTCAGACTGAGATGACATTGCAACAGGGAAAAATTCAAAAATTCACCACATTTTTTGTGTGTCTGAAATTGGCTTTAAATTTGAATATGATGTATCATTATGTGTCTAGTTTGTTTGAAAAAAAAGATTCAATTGATTTAGATGAGTATATCTAGAGTTATTACTACAAGAGTATAGCAAGCTCAAGTTGCCATATAAGAAAAATATGCATAAACACTAGGTCCACTTACATGAATCATGCCATAGTTGCATAACAAGATGAAAATCTTACTTTATCATCATGGATTGATTTGGTGTATTGAAATAGGTCCTTAAGGCATTGAAGATAATAGTGGGAATAACCTGGGATCGTCCATGGCTTAATAAGCTCGAAGGAGGAGGTTAGTAAATAGCTTATGGTACTATATGTGTGATTAGTTAAACACCATGAACACATAATCAATGGAATGAAATGTTGTTTAATGTGATGATATTGAGGAATACATTGATGAAAAGATTGTTATAGTCTTGACTTATTTATTTTCATGAAACATTGATAAATTATGACTTGGGGATGAGAGTATGTGGTGATATGAGCTGCCAAAGTTATGGGTGTTATTATTAGTCATTATATTGCTGAAATTTTGGTGGATTTATAGTTGATTTGTTGAAAAAATAATACTTGATGTTGTTGGCAAGCAACACTATTCATAACATGTGTGGCAATGATATATAACAGCCTGTGTGACAATAACATTCGATAACCTATGTGGCAATGATATCTATAGCCTATGTGGCAATAAAATCTAATAGCTTGTGTGGCAATAACATTCGATAGCCTATGTGGCAATGATATCTATAGCCTATGTGGCAATAAAATATAACAGCCTGTATGGCAATAACATTTGATAGCCTATGTGGTAATGATATCTATAGCCCGTGTGGCAATAAAATATAATAGCCTGTGTAGTAATAACATTCGATACCCTATGTGGCAATGATATCTATAGCCTATGTGGCAATAAAATATAACAGTCTGTGTGGCAATAACATTCGATAGCATATGTGATAATGATATATATAGCCTATGTGGTAATTAAATATAACATCCTATGTGGCAATAACATTCGATAGCCTATGTGGCAATAATATCTATAGCCTGTGTGGCAGCATTATAGCCTATGTGACAACAAAAAATAAAAGCCTTTGTGGCAGTGATATTGATAGCCTATGTGGCATTTAAGAGAAAAAAACTCTTTATTTCGTGTATGGATGTGATGATGAGTTATTTATATTTAAATGTAGTTATGTTATTTGAGATTGAAGTATCATTATGCATTTACTTACTGAGTATGTAAGCTCACTTCTTTTGCATTAAATTTTATTTCAGGAAGAGTAGACTAAAGATTGTGTCCAGTTACATTTCGAAGTTGTTGTCTAGCAGTCTAATAGAGGTTGGGCCAGTATGCAGTCTATTAGTATTTTAGTTTGTTTAGCCATGTATACATTGTTGTAAATAGTTACTATGTTCTGAACAAAAGACATAGTGAAAGAAAAAGTAATTGAAGTCAGGTCTTTTAATGACAATGGATAAACTGAGATAATTTTAATGATTAGTAAATGGGATGTCACAACTAGACTCATAAAAAATAACATTCTGACTCTTCAACCATTATGGAATTTTTGTTAAAGACTCTATAAGATTTGCTAGTGGTGGAATAACCTAAAAAGATGCCCTCATTGATTTTGGAGACAAATTTCTCAAGATTGTCCTTGGTATTTAAAATGTAGCATTGACACTCATATGCTCCAAAATATGAAAAGCTTGGGCTTTCTTCCATTCCATAACTCATAAGAGGCTTTTGTTTAGAATTGGTCTTTCAAAAACTATATTTACAATATAACAATAAGTGTTGATAGCTTCGGCCTAAAAGTAATTAGGAAGCGAATACTCATTAAGCATAATTCTAGCCATCCCCAATAATGTTCTATTTTTCCTCTCTATAACACCATTTTGTTGTAGTGTTCTAAAAGCCAAAAAATTATAAGAGATACCATTTTCTAACCAATAGTTCTTAAAAAGCTCATTTTGAAATTATTTTCCATGGTCACTTTTAATACTAAAAATGAAGTAACCTCTTCATTTTGAACCTTTTTTTTAAAAAACTCTTAAAAGCATCACTTTTATGAGTTAAGAAACTAACCCAAGTAAACCTTGAGTAGTCATCAAAATGAATAAATGTGTAGTGCTTTCCACCTAAACTAGCACTTTTAGTTGGTCGAGCCAAATCCATATGGATGAATTGGAATGGTCTAGAAGTACTTTCAATATTTTTGGATTTGAAGGATGTTTGATGTTACTTCCATATTTGGCAAGGTCCACATATCTTATCCCTAATGAACTTTAGCTTTAGAAGACTATCCATTACTTTTCCTTTTAAGAGATTTAAAAGAAGCTCCATGCTTGCATGACCAAGTCTTTTATGCCAAAGCCATGATTCATTGCTAATAGAAATAAGACACTTAAAAATTGGTTAGCTAAATTGTCTAAGTCTCATTGCTAATAGAAATAAGCTTAAAATATTGGTTAGCTAAATTGTCTAAATCAATTATGTAAGTATTGCCTTGCCTTTCACTCTTGAATATTGCATTGTCATCAACCCAAGTAGTGAGAAGGCATTCTCTAGAGTCAAAGGTAACTTTATTACCCTTATCATATAATTAAATTATACTCAACAAATTATACTTTAAATCATCAATAAGAAAAATATTATCAATTACAAGGTAACTCTTCTTACTAACCACACCAATGCCAATTACCTTACCCTTGGCATTTTTTCCAAATGAAACATTTCCACCTTCCTTTTCTTTCATGGATGTGAACATCTTCCTATTCTTGGTCATGTGCTTTAAGCATCCACTATCCACATGTTAATCATTATTATCCTTGGTGGAGTCAAAACATTCCCTATTAGAAGAGTCCTTGTGAGCTATGAAGGAAAGTTTGTAACTTCATTCTCTTCCTCTTTTTCACTTGATTCATTATCCTAACTAACTTTGAACCTTTTCTTCTTTTTCTTGTCCCACTTCTTCTCCTTCTTGTTGAGCTTAGGATAATCGATTTGACGTGTCTTTACTTGTCACATTCATAACAAGTAACATCATTCTTTTTTTCTTTATAATTGGGTGATGCCTTTCTTTGGTTCTTTTTTTCAATCACTAAAGCTTGCTTTTACTTCTTTGTCCTTTATGGTGGATTTAAGAGTAAGTTCTTTCTTTTCTTCTTTTTCCCTTAACTTCTTCATATTCTCATCTTTATTCATTGCCATTTCATAAGTGAAGAGCTTTCCAAACATTAGTTGGTATTTTACCAATGTCTTCATTGGCTTCTTCAATACCATACATTCTAGCACCAAATTTCTCCAAAGGAAGAGCTTTAATAATCTTAAAGTTGATATCCTCCTAGGAAACATGTCTTCCAAGTTTCCTCATATTGTTGACAATAGTGAGAAGTTTATTTGTCATGTTTGTGATGCTCTTATTTTGTTTCATCATGAAGAGCTCATATTTTATTACATATATGTGCACCTTTATGAACTTCACTTTCATGGTGCCTTCATGATAGTTCTCCAATGCTTTTCAAATACCATAAGCACTTTGACAATATTGCACTCTCCTACATTGTTTTCTTGAGAGAGAGCTAAGGATGACTAGCATTGCCCTTTTATTTCTTCCATTTGCCTTTCTATGGGATTCAACCTATTCTTTTAGTGGGAGTGAGTCTTTAAATCCATCCACCATCTTGGTAGGTGGCTTCTATTCTTTTGCTACAATGTCCTAAAAATCAACAAGATCACTATCAATAGAGACCTTTATCTTATACTTCAAATGAGCATAGTTGGTTCTATCAAGGTGAGGTTTGAGGTAAGAGTGGATCCCTTCATATGTCATCATCTTTGCTTGAGCAATTAAAACTAGTTTTTGATACTTGGCTTTGGTACCACTTATTAACCCTTATGCACCAAGAATGGAGGTTGAATTGGTTAGAAATTTAAATGTTGATAGGAAGAAAAGGGAAAGAAAAGAATCAACACACAAGATTTATAGTGGTTCGAGTATTAACCAACATTAAATTCACTTCTCAATTCACCAATCGAGTATTTCACTAACTAGCTTTATATTTTACAAGCTAACACATAACTTAGTGTTTTGGCTCACACCCAACCTTAATTACACTTAATGTTTATGGCTAACACAAAACCTTACAATAGTTGTACACTCTAAGCTCACTCTAAAACCTAAAAGCTAAATGTTTTAGGCTCACACTTAGGCTTTTCCAAGCAATGGATACTTTCAACAAAGAAAGTATAATAACAATTAAGAGAGAGAGTGATTTAAGAAATTAAATTGTGAGAGTTTAGGCATAATAAATGAAAGTTCTCTTGCATTAAGGCCATTTGATGGAGAATTTATAGATTTCAACCACCAAAAAGTTATTGCTAAGGAAACTATGTCCATATCTTCAAGATTTGGTTAGTAATTCTACATTTAATACCTATCAAAGTATTTTTGTAGTTGAGATCTTGAATTGTGCTCATGATCTACTTGTCCTGTCCATAATTACTCTTTAACAGTTGAGAACATCAATTATGTCTAACAGCTATTGACACATGGCATTTGATCATTAGTTCATCAGAACTAGCTGTTGTAATGCTTCATTTTTTATCGATATCGTGGTCGTAATTTATGATTGCATTGGCATACTAAACTACGAATCTCACCATGAACTAGCTTGGATGTCTTAGTTCAACTTTAAAATAGAGTTGTGAACGCTTTTATTGTAGTCATGATTTTTAAAACTCCTAATGACTCTTTGGCCACTTGGCATATATCAACTTGCTTCACCGGTTATCATTGGAACTCTTTTTAAAGAGATTTGAATGTTACAGTGTGACCTCAATGTAATTTAGACCGCAACATAAACTAGAGATTTATGTTCCTTTGTTAAACTGGGTCATGGTCACTATTAGCCAAATAACAATTACAACTTACTTCTTGGTTGTGATCTAGTTATCTTAGGCGCAATTTATATTATGAGACTTGGAGTTCTCTCACTACTTTTTGACTTTCTAAGGTATCTATCTTATTTTCTACAATAACAACACTTATTTCAAATGTTAGTACCTTTCAATCTATGTTGTCAAGATAAAAAATATGGTTTGACCAAGATTTAACAATCTTAAACCAATACATATTTTAATTACTTGTTTATTTATAATCATTTTCTTTATTATATTTATTAAGTTATAAGACCTGTCTTTGTTTTGCAAAATATATTTGTTTTGACTTGTATCTTTCTTATTTTTATTTTTTATTTTGGATGTATTTATAAATCTCCCATCCCATTTGGATGTAAAATTAACTAATTCTTTTGTTATTTTTGCATGCATATTTGGACCATGTTTGTGATATATTTTAATTGTGCGTATGAAATTGATAATAATAAAGATAATTAATAATTAATAAGGACAATTTATGAAAGTCATAGAAAATTAAGTAGAGGTCAGACAAATGTCCATACGAGCTAAAGTGTTAACACTTTCGTTGGGCCGTAGCCAACTTTCAAACTTGTATATGAAGGGGTGATAAGTTGAGTGTTCTATATAAGATTTCAACTGTTATCCAACTAATTCCAACTACACTAGTTGGTGACTCCAATCATCTTTAGACTTCACCAATGAGTTGACTTATAAACCCTAGGCCCTATTGTCTACATGTGGTGGTATAGTCGTAAGGTCCTCATTTATTAAGGCATTTCACTATACTGTCTCCTGATAATTTTTTAGTTCAAAACTATGTTTGCTCACAATGGTGACTCCATTAGGAATAGAGCATTTGATTCCATATAATCGCCTTCCATTTTTACACTTTTATATTAATTATGTTGCATTTTCACCACACATAGCCCGTGCACAAATTGCCCTAAGTACCCAGTGCTACCATTTGCGTGATACCTAAATTCCACTCATTCTTCAACGAACACCCATGCGAAACACCACTCATAAGCCTTGTATCATTGAGTATATCAAAAGGTTGCCTCGACTGTAGCTTCCAAAATCCATCTTCATCAACAAACCCTGGCCAAAGCCCATGTAGTTGCCTTACATTCATGGATAGGATCACCCTTTGACATGTATGCTACTTGTAGATGGTTTGAGCTTGAAAATTTCAAGGACATGATTTATGTCCCTAAAGAGTTTAAGGGCTTGCCATATGGATGGTTACCAACATTAGAGATCTAATGTGTGAATTAGCATGTGAAGCTAATAACAAACTCAAATGGATTGAATGGTTTCATTTTTATACTTAACAATGGTTGTGATGCTTCAATTAGCAGTCGTGACTTAGTTCTTGGTCATGATCTACTTGTCCTAAGCGTAATTTCTAGGTCAGTTTTTGTGACTTAGAGTTTTCACTTCCTAACTTATTTTTATCTTAAACTCTGCAAGAACAACACACTCAATACACATATTAGTATTTATCAATCTAACTTGTTAAGATAAAAAAAAAAATTGAGATTTGACTAAGTTTGACCAACTTGTTCCAATAATTATTATTGTCAACGTTAAAGTTTTATACCTTATATGTCTAAAAAAATTTCCTCTAGTTATTCACTTTTATATATAGTATAGATTTATAACTTAAGAATATTATTATCAATTTAAAAAAAGTTATATATCCTTTTCTGTTTGAAAAAAGTGTTTTCAAGTTAGTTACTTTCATATATAGTATAGATAATTTAGAGTTATCATTAATTAGTTTTTTTGTTTAATTTCAAAAATTTATGAACTTAAGTTACATTTATTTTAACTTTTAAACATTTGAAAAGTAAGGTAACACCAACTTAAATATATAAAATGTTTTATCCATTATTTCAGTTATTTCAAATAATCACAAATTTTAAAGAATAAAATGATATCTATTTTCAATTATTTCAGATAATCAAAAATTTTAAAATGAAAATAGTAATTAGTTTTACAAAGATATATCATCCATCTAATTATAATTTATAATTTAAGATTATAATTGTCAATTTGCAAAATTCTATACTCTTTTATGTCCAAAATTTTTTTCTCTAATTAATCACTTTTATATATAATATAGATTTTTTGCTTGACATATTTTGGTTATCATTACATCTTAGCTTTCTTTTACTTATTGGTGTCCATTGTATTTTCATTTTGTGTTCACTTATTTTAGTCAATCATGTGTAGGCATGATCACATGGCTACTCGGATTATCATCTATTTTAATATGTTTGTTTTGGTTATTTACTTATTTTTGTCATGACTGGAGTTTATTTGACCTTTGCATTCACATTATTTTTATTAATTACTTGCATGGATCATTATCATTATCATCATTATCATTATTTGAAACTTATGGTTCCATTTTACATAAATGTATGTATATGCATTCTCTATGAAGGGTCCTCTAAATTCACTAATTTTTTTTGTAAAATAATTTATGTAAATTTCTACTCTCTTTTACAGTATCATTTTCTTCTTTCGAATAGGGAAAGTTTTCAGTTTATTAGCTTTTGGACTATTGTATTGCACTTTTTATTTAATTTGCCTTATGTTTCATGTTTTTGTATAAATATATTATATTATATTATATTATAGGTCTTTGCTTCATCCTATAATGCTCACGTCACATATGTTTTATTTTAATATAATTACTTTGCTATCTACAATTAGTTGCATTTATGTGGGATGATGATCTCGCTTCAATGACTATGTTATATATCATCATACATAAAATTGGTACACTATCCAAGATTTGGGCCTCACACACTAATGATATAATTATTTCTCATCATGTTATAATGTTTACTCTATGCTCTATATGTATAACCTTAATGCATATTTCCTCTTGTCTTATCTTCCCATCAATCGGTCCTTTTATTTCAAATATTAATAATAGTAATATTTTTATTCTAGTCTAATTTATAGTAGGTCATGCCTGCTGCTTTATTTTTATCTAGTATTTTAAAAAGTATTGTTATTTTCATTTTATTTTTATTTAATTTATCATTATCTAATTATTGATTTTTTATATTATTATTTTATATATTCAATTTAGTTTTATCCAGGTAGTTAGTCCTTTATTTTAAATATTGCTATTATTGACACTATTCTACTACTCAATTAATTGCATGGATTTAACTACCATAGTAATTTATTTTATGTCGTTTAGCAGCTAGCCTCATTGCTTGATATTTATAGTAATTTAATTGTTATTGTTGTTGTCATCTTATTTTATTTTGTCTTATTTTATTCTAACCTATTTTATTTCATGCTGTCATCACTTACTTTATTTACTTTTATTACATATTTTAATTCTTTGTCAATTTATAGTTATTTTTTTCTCTTTCTTGTAATTAGTGTGTTCGAAGACTATTCTCTGTTATGTAGGGTATGTTTATTTTGCCTTGTATCTTCTCTATCTTTATTTTTATTTTGAATATATTTGTAAATCGCTCATCCCATTTGGCCTATAAAATTAACTAAATTTTTTGTCATTATTGCACACATATTTGTATTACGCTTGTGATTTGTCTTGTGATATATATTAATTGCGCCATAAAATCGATAACAATAAAAATAATAAATAATTAATATGTGCAATTTATAAAAACCATAGGCGATTAAGTGGAGGCAAAATAGGGTACCTAACACTTTCGTCAAGCCATATCCAACTTTCGAACCTGACTTTAAAGGGGGGATAAGTTGAGTATTTTGTATAGAATTTCAACATTATCTAATTAATTCTAATCACACTAAATGACGACTCTAATATTCTCTAAGCTTCACTAATGTATTGACTTATATGCCCCTTGAGTCCCAATGCTCTCATCCAGTGGTATAGTTGCAATGTCATTATATTTCATTGTACTATCTTGTGATAATTTTTAAGCATGAAACTACACTCGCACATAATGGTTGCTCCACTAGGGATATAGAAGTTGATTTCATATAATCATCTTTGATTTTTACACTCTATCTATTTTAATTATGTTGTATTTTGCATTCATTACATGCACCATGCTCATAAACTACGCTAACTACTCGGTGCAAACATTTGTGTGATACCTTAGTTCCACTCATTCTTAAGAGAATACCCATGGACAATGCCATTCATGAACTGTTGGACTAGGTTGGTCAAACTTAAGTTACAAGCCTCTTTTGATCTTGACAATGGAGATTGAAGAGTTCAAATGTTTTGTTTAAGTGTTGTTTTGCAGTTTATAATATATTTCTTCATTGAAAGTTGGATGAAAGTCTAAATCTTCAACTTAGAAAAGGATATCCAAATTCGCAGTCAGTTTCCCCAAATTCGCGATCACGATCTTGACCTTTTCATAAGGATGAATGGAGCTAGGCTAGAATAATTCATGAATGAATTCACAATTGCGATTCAGCCAAGGATTGTTTGATTGACCTATAGAGGAATTTGTGGTGTTGTTCGCGTCTAAAGTCGTGACCATAAATTTCATATCAAATAGGAGGGAACCAAGTCTATAACCAAATTACTCTAAGTATCCAAGCCAACTATTGAAATATCAAAAATCATGAGGGTGAAGTATCTATCATGACCGCAACTCAAGAAAGTGTTGTCTCCTCACCAAACAGAAGAATTCACGGTCTCTATCATGCCCAAGAACGAATTAGATCGTAACTGTGACTTTTGGTTGGTTGGTCAAACACAATGACTATATTTCTTAACTGACTAATGAGTGAAGGACATGTGGACTAGCTGTTAGACACAGAACGGGGTTCTTTGCTATGATTTTTGGCTTCCTAACTTAATTTTGAAAATCGCAATCATGAAATGCTAGTCACGACTGTGACTTTTATCTCTTATGCACTTAATGCAAAATTTGCCTAGCTTCCTTTAGAGATTTAGGGATAGTTTGTGAGTGATGTCTCTTTGGTGGACGTTGGCTATAAATACTTCACCAAATAGATGTAAATGCAAGAGAATTTCATTTATTATAACCAAACTCTTGCAAATTTACTACTCATTCTTCTTATTCTTATTTATGTGTTATTGATTGTTTAGTGTTAGCATTAATCACCTTTTGTGATTAGGTTGAGAGTTAGCCTAAGCTTTCAAAACTCTTATAAAGGTTGTGTATGAGCCTAGATACACAAATTGAGAGAGGTTGTGTGTGAGCCTAAAAACATTAATTGTAACGAATTATAAAAGTTAGGTGTGAAGCTTAGAAACACCATTCTAGTTGAATGAAATACCCAATTGTAAGGAATTAAGGAGTGACGTAGGGTTCATTAACACCTGAACCACTATAAACATCTTATGTAGTATTTCTTTACTTTTTCTTATTCATCTAATCTCTTTACCCTTCTTTCAAAATTTATAATCTCCCACAAATTCAACCCTCCTTCTTGGTGCACTAGGCCAACACGAACCTTTTACCTTTGAGTATACAAAAGGATTGCTTCAACTCTAGCTTATGAGAGCCATTTTCATTAGCAAACCTTGGCCAAAGCCCATGTAGTTGCCCTAGATCCATAGATAGGATAACCCTTTGACTTACATGCTACTTGCTAATGGTTTGAGTCTAAAAAATTCAAGGATATGATTAATGTCCCTAATGAATTTAAGGGCTTTCCATATGGATGGTTATTTATGTGAAATAGGATGCCTCATGATGGTTGCTAAATTGACTAAATATCCTAAGAAAGACCTTAAGACCAACATGTGTGGGTGAAATAAGAGAGGAAGGTGCACATATTTTTGCTTTGTTATTCCTATAAAACTGTATGCCTACATGCATATATGCATTATAATTTGACCCTTTTATTTTGTAACCATCATATATCCTAAATTATCCTTAGCATGGGGGTGAAAAGGGAAGAGACTTACTCAGAGAAGTCTCAATGTCAGCTTTTAACAAAATTCTAGGTCAGTTATGGTCGAGATTAATAAATAGTCGAATGATTTAACTCATATAAAGGAGGAAATCTAAGAGATTATGAAATTCATGATGAGGCAAATGGGAGAAATAATCAAGACTGTAAATAAAAATATTAATCGCTTAAAAAATAGTGACAAAGGAAAATTACCAGCATATCCTAAACCATTAGCACCTCGACACTTAATTATGTCCACCTTGTTAATGCCAACTCAAAATGCACAACAAAATGAAACCATAACACATAACCAAGTGTCCCCCACTATTCCACCACTTTAATCCACACCACATGCGTCACTAAACCCAATGGTACAAACCATCCCATCTCAAGTACCAACCATCTAGATACAGGATGATGATTTTTATGACTTTGAGGACTTTAAAGATATGTTGGATTAAAACATGTAAGTGAAGGAAGATGAGTTAGACAATTGTAAACTTATGGAAAAATGGCATAAAGAGGGCAAAATAGTCACTAGCCAAGTTAGAAGGATAAGGAACTATTGACGTGAATGTTATAAGGCAACTTTGAAAGTTCTCTAGATTAAAAGCATCATTATATAAAGCCTTTAAGAAGTTAAAGAAGAAAAAGGGTGCTACATGCTTTAAACCTCAAACATTTACCAAATCCACTTCCTAGGAATCATAAATTGAATTCACCATATAGTGAGGCACCATACTAATTATTGTATTCATCTCTTACATTCAGGGTTTAAACGAATTGAGCAAGATTGCTAATCTTAAGGCTAGCCAACCCAACACATGCAATAATCATTTGCCTAGCTATAATAATATCCCCTCACCTAAGAATTTATTAATCATTGACTCAAGCTTGGATGAAGCACTAGTTAAGACGTCCGTTGGGAGGGAGAAACTGAGAATCAAAATAAGGGAAAAAGTGAGAGAAAAAAAAAAGAGTGGAGGGTTATGGCTGATGATGTTGAATGCTTAGAAGAGTTTTGACAAAGATGAGAAAAAGTGAAAGTTGATGTTTAGAAGGATGTGAGTGATACTAATGGAGAAAGAGTGAGCAAGGTTACTCAAAGTGGAAAACACGATAGGAGAAAGGGTGAAAAAGACAAGTAAGGGAAAGAGATAAAGAAAAAGGAAAATAGGGTGAGAGCGAGGATTTATGGTAAAACGGTGGATGAGAATTCAAGCCTAAGTTAGTATATGGGACATATTAGCTTCCTTCAAGAAGCATAGGAAAACAATGTTCAAGGCATTCTCTAATTTGATTATCTCTACTATAGGATCACCTAAGGTTGTGACTTGCCTAGTAAATGATGATAGAAAGGGGATTGTTTTTACTAATGTTGATCTACCACCTAAGGGTAAAAAACATAATAAGGCTGTATTCATTCAGGTAGAGATGAAAGGAAAATGAGCTTCTTATGTAATGGTTGATGATGGGTCATGCACTAATGTTTGTTCTTTAAAGGCATTACTTAAGATTAGTATGAATATATTTGATCTAGAGGTTTCAAACATGATCAATTAAGATTATGATAATATTAAAAGGCATGTGGTTGGGGTTTTCAAAAGAATGGTGAAAATAAGTCCTATTTAGTTAGAGATGGAATTCATAGTGATTGATATACCAATAATCTTTGTTTTACTCCTGGGAAGACCTTGATTCATTTACTTGAAGGAGTAGCATCAACCCTATATCAAAAGGTGAAAATCTCGATAAAAAATGGTGTTGTGACTATATATGCCAAAAGCAATAACGTTATGTCTATCTTAAGTGTCTGAATTCCTCATCTACGAGGTTTGAAGTGGCTTGAATTTATGAAGACTGGATGGATCCTCATATGGCTTGAATGATGAAGAAGATGTCTTTTGTACTAGGGACTGGTTTAGGGAAGAATGGAAATAGTCTATTAAAATTTCTTGAATTTCAGGGACAGACGACATGATATGGTCTAGCGTATGATCTTACAGAATGAGGAGCATCAATAAAGAATGAGTTTAAAAGGATAATATAATATTTGTTTTCTAAAGGGGGGTGGAAAGTTTCAATATGATGGATATTTAAAACTCAAACTTGTCATTATGAAGTATGTTATAGGGTTTAAGATCTTTACGAATGTGTTTGACTTTGAGATAGCCTCACTAAAGTTAAACTCTAAGATAGGGGAAGGAGAGGCTCCTATGGCTAAAGAAGCCAATAAGAAAGGGAGGAATATTGCTACCCCTGAAGAGATTGGAATGAAAATCTTGGTTGCATCTAAGCTAGAGAAAAGAAAGACATCAAAGTTAAAATTAGATGGAGACCTCTCTGATCTAGCAGTATTAGTTGAGAGCACTATTGAGGATATCTTTCCTGAGGTTGTCCTTAATATTATGTTTCCTAAAATATTTAAAGATAATGATGATGTATTTCTAAACAAGTTTACATTAATGAATTCCAAATTTGCTTACTAGTGTGATCCATTTCTTGATGGAACTGTGCATGGACTTAAAAATCTTATGAGTACCTTTTGCACTAACTCTATCTAAATAAATACTTTTAACCTTGGTACTGAGGAAAACCCCTAAAACTTAGACATAATCAAAGGAATTACCTTGAATGAATATCAATATTTTGTGGAGTTATTAACTAAGTATAGAAAGGTTTTCGCTTGGACCTATGATGACAATCTTAAAGTAGGCAGAAGTATCATTGAGCATATTATCATAAACTACCTATCGTTATGTGAAACTTATAAAGCAGAAATTGAGGCATCTCAAACTAGAATGGGCTCAATTGGTAAAGGAAGAAGTATATAAACAAATAGCAACTAACTTTCTAGAAGTAGTTGATTATCCCAAGTGGTTGGCTACTATTATATGCATACCAAATAAGGGTGGCAAGCTCGAGTTTGTGTTGATTATTAAGACTTCAAAAAAGTGTGCCCTAAAGATGACTTTCCTTTACCCCACATCAATATGCTAGTGGATAATGTAGTTATTTCTATGAAGTATTCTTTTATGGATGGATTTTTTGGATAAAATCAAATTCTTGTGGCTATCATGGATAAGTAGAAGAAACTTTCAACATTAAATTAAAAATTGATTGTTATAGAGTGCCTTTTAGGTTAAAAAGTGAAAGGGAAACTTATCAAGAATGGACATGACTTTGTTTCATGATCTAATGCACAAAGAAGTGGACGTGTACATCGATGACATGACAGTAAAATTAGAGACTAGGGAAGGTCACATTGAAGAGCTTAAAAAGGTCCTACATAGGATTGAAAAGTATAATCTCATATTGAATCCAAAGAAGTGTGTATTTAGGGTAACTTCTAAAAAGTTATTGGGCTAAATTATCAATTAGTGGGGAATTAAGGTTGATGCTGACAAGATAAAAGCCATTTAAGAGATGCTAGCACTAAAGACAAAGAAAGAAGTTTGAGGGTTCTTAGGAAGGTTACAATACATCAGCAGGTTGATTTGTTAAACTTATAGTAATGTACAAGCTGATCTTCAAGCTATTAAGGAAGAATCAACCAATTGTTTGAAATGAATAGTGTCAAGAAACCTTCAAGAAGGTTAAGAATTATCTAATGAACTTGCTTATTTTGAAACCACCAAGACTGAGAAAGCCTCTGATATCTAGCTATAGAGGATATCAGAACTTAATGTCGTCTACGTGATGAAAAATGTGATTAAAGGAAGGAGAGTTGTTGAGTTTTTTATAGAGTATCTGATTATAAAAAAATAAGCCATGGGAATTGGAATTTCTAGATGAGGGTTTACAAGCAATAAAAGTATAAGGATGACAGGTGTACTTTGATGGTGCATCCAATAAGAGAAGAGCAAATGTTAGGATCATCTTAAGGTGATACCTCTCCCCTTGAATAGACATGGTGTGGTAGATTGATGCACATGCCTCCATTTGTTAAGGTGATATCTCTCTTCTCTAAGAAACATTCACCATTTGTACATTCGACATCACAAAGGTAATAATGACCTATATAAATATAGTTGTATTTGATTAACTTTTATAATTCTAATTATTCAAGTTTATAAAATAACTAATTTCATTACTTTTTGAAATAACATCTATTAAAATTCAAGAATCTTGTGTATAAACACATGAGATATTTGTAGCTATAAAACTCTTTCTTAATCAATAACTATTAAATTACACTTAGCTTTACTCAATTATCAAATATATCTTTATCAAATCATAACATGTTTATCTTTGTCATTCTAATTAAAGCCATTACAATTAAGACCATGTGCTTCCATAATAACAAAATATTATTTCTTCAATATCTTCATCCTTTACTAAATATGTGGCGAAGCCTTGAGTCCACATTTTAAAAATTTCTCATTCAATAATAGCTAGCTTTTCCTAATTTATTATCACTTTTAGTTGCATTTTAAACTGTCTTTCTATTCATAATAATTAAATAAATAGTTATTTTCAAGAGTAATAATAACTTTAAATAGATATAGCATTCATCAAGTATAATAATTAAAACATTAAAATAACAAATTAAATATGTTCATCACAAAAAAATTGAAAATAAAAATTTATTAATTAGTCTTATCTAAGAACTTGGGGCTATCCAACTATTGAACACGCCTTGTGCCAAGTTCTCTCTCCATAGACTCCAAGCATTAGTTGCTTCTAACTGTATAATCCTAGTATCCATTTGATCAATGTCAAATTTTGATTCATCAATATCTTCACTAACGTGAGATTTTCGAGAGTCTTTTGACATTTTGTTTCTTGTGTAATTATAGAGAGATAATAAGTAATAATAATTCAATATCTAGTTTTCACTAGATAGTATGTTTATATACTAGCTAGACTTTCTAGAGGATAGAAGTATCACCTTAATGAATGTCAATTCTTTAATATGAAACATTCACAAGCCAAAAATGCAATATCTCTTTTGACATTCGTAAAGCTAGATGAAATAATAATGGTTAAATTATCTGGTGAAAACAAAATATTGAATTATTATCACTTCTTATCTTCTCTATAACTACATAAGAAATGAAAGGTCTAAAAACCCTAAAGAATCTTAAGTTAGTGAGGACATCAATAGATCAAAGTTTGGCGTCGATCAAATTGATACTAGAACTACACAATTAAGGGCAACTAATAATTCAAATCAATGGAGGGATAACTTAGCATAATACATGTTCAATAATTGAATGGCTATAAGAAATTCTTAGATAATACTAGCTAATAAATTTTTCTTTTTAAATTTTCTTATGTTGTTATTAAACTATAATTTATATTTATTTATAATGAACATATTTAATTTGTTATTTCAATGTTTTAATTATTATATTTAATGAACATTATATCTATTTAAATTTATTATATTGTTGCAATCTATATTATTATTATTATTATTATTATTACTCTTTAAATAATAATTTATTTAATTATTAGGAATAAAAAGAACATCTCAAATGCAATTAAAAGTAAGAAGAAAATACAAAAACAAGCATTATCAATGGACAAAATAAGAAAATGCTAGGCTTGTTAATTATTTGGTGGACATGAAGGATGAATGAAAAGAACCAAATGATTCTAACTTCAAATGTGGATACTCTAAACATATAGAAAAGTTGTTAAATCAGAAATTTTGAGAGATGTCAACTCAAATCTTCACCTTATATTGAATAAAGGATGAAGACGTTGGAGATTAGAATATTTAATAAAATCTACATAATAAAATTTAAATACTATATATATTTCACATTACATTGATCATCACGATAAATTTATAATAATTTAAGTAATATTTATATTTTATATTAAATTGATTATTATAATAGATTTTATTACATAATTTTTAACATGAATTATTTAAATAAATATACAATTATATTAAAAACATAATAATAATTAAAATTAATTTTTTTAAATATTACAAACCTAACATATTAATTTTGAATTATGAAAAGATCTTATATCCAACCAAATATAAAAATTTTACATTTCTAATTAAAGATTTACTTTTCAAAAATGTAACATTAAATAAAAATATTAAATTTCGATAATCAAAGATTCCTAATAGTTCAAAAGCTGTCTACAAAATCAATTTCTCAACCTTGTGAATATTCCTTCCCCAGCCAAACATTTGTAAGCACTCTCCTATATTCACCAGTCATAGATTCCACTTCATCTATGTTAAAAACCTGATCATATTTAGAATCAGAAACCAAGCATATCATTCACTATCATATGGTAGTAGGATATTCAATATGCCTAACAAAAAGTCAAACATGTATTCAAACAATGATGCCCTCAGATCTCATAGCTGAACCAATTCATTGCTGAAGCTTTATTTCTCAGTTAGAGCCTCCTCACATCTCAAATGATAATAGAAACATCACCATCATTGCCACAACCACTACCAAAAATAATAATAATAATAATAAGGAAAATAAGAAGAAGAAGAATAAACAGTATGGGCATCTGTTGAAATGGTATGAGGGCTAGAGAGAGATGGAGGGCTCATGCTGAAAATCTAAGCTACCACTCTACAAATCATCATCATTAGGTTGATTACTCAACAGAATTAATAAAATAAAATTTATAAATTCTAACTAGAATCCACTATTAAAAATGGCAATAGAAAAAAGCTAACATCCAATGTATACCCAACTAGCTTCAGATAAAGATGAGCTGATAAAAATTACATAGATGTACAAAAATTTGTAACCCTAATGTTGGACAAGGATGATTAATCCTAAGTTTAGAACCTCTTTTGATCTTGACAAAGTAGATTGATCATCACTAATATTTCAAATAAGTGTTGTTTTTGCAGAAATGAATCAATCTTCTAATAAGAAATGAAAGGAGTTGATAAACTCCAAAGTGACATGTAAATCGCGACCGCAATACATATTAGGACATGCTGAAATTCAAGCAGGCGAAATCGCGGAGCCATTCTCGACCGCGACCAATGGAAAAGAAGAAGCCAATCTGTGACAGATGAATTTGCGGTGCAAGTCACGCCTTAGTCGAGACCGCGAATTTCAAAGTAACTCAAGAGGGAAGTAAATCCACAACTACAACTTGACAAGTGTTCTCGAAGACTATTGGAGGCATCTTGCTAGTAGCGACCGCGAATCCTGTAGAAGAAAGATGACTTCTTTGGCAGATGAATTCGCGTCCTCTATTGTGGCCTGTGTAAGGAAACTCGCGACCGTGACTTCTAAAAGTAGGTAAAAGACAACGACTATATTTTCCTGGTGAACTAATAGGAAGCTGCCACGTGGACTAGCCGTTAGACACAAATGGGGTTTCCTTTGAAGAATTTGGATTTTGCGACCGCGAACGGCAGTAGCGACCGCGATTTCATCCTGACAAGCATTTAATGCAAAATCTATCAAGCATGTCTCAAAGATTTGATGAGCTATGATCTGCAACGTCTCTTTGGTGAAGTTTGGCTATAAATACTCCACTAAACAACCATGAATAAGGCTGCTAAGGAATTTATTACAAGTGATTAAAGCTCTCAATCTTTGCTACTCATTTTCTTCATCTTCTTTATGAAATTGTAATTGTTAGGTGTGAGCATTAAACACCAAGTAGTGGGGTTTTGTGTTAGCCTGTAAAAACACTTCAAGAAAGGTTTAAGTATGAGCCTAGTGAAACACTTGAGTGAGGTTTTGTGTTAGCCTAAAAACACATTGTTGTAAGGTTTTGTGTTAGCCATCAAAACACAAGTTGTATAAGTTGGGTGTGAGCTTGAAAACACCATTGAGATAGTGAAATGCCCAATTGATTAATTGGGAAGTGGACGTAGGGTCAATTATACTTGAACCACTATAAATTGGTTGTCTCTCTTTTACTCTTTCTTCTCCCCCTTTATCCTTGTTTTTTATATTTTTATTCACCAATTCAACCCCCCTTCTTGGTGCCTAGGGACAACAATATCCATCACGAATTCCTCTGTGACTTAAGCTCACTTCCTTTAGCTATGTCGCGGCTGTAAATTTACCTGCAAATTCTTCTAGCCTAGTTTCATCCATCCTTGTGACTGATTTGCAGTCGTAATTTAGAATATACACACAGCGAATTTGGATGAACTTTACAAGGTTGGAGATTTTGAATTCCATTCAACTTATAATGAAAAAACTAACTCATAATCTGCAAAACAACACTAAATGAAAGTATTAATAATGATCAATCTTTATTGTCAAGATTGAAAAAGGTTCATGACTTAGGTTAAACCAACCTAGTCCAACACTTAATAATCATTTGTTGAAAGGAAAGTTACTCATATTTGTAGAAGAGTAAAATTGAAAGGAATGTGTAGAATAATTTTGTAAGAATTAGAAGAGACATTATATGCTTAGTTTCCATATAATCAAACTATGTACTAATCGAAGGATAGAGAAAGTTATGAGGATTTTAGTGGAGAAAAGTCATGATAGAATTGAAGTTGTTAAGTATATAAGTCAATTTTAAAACACTCTAAAGATCAACTTACAAAAAGTTAGATAGCGAGCTATATATGGAAAGAAAGTTTCTTAAGTCTAATTTCTACAAAATAAATGGTACCATTTTAGTTAAGGGTGTTTGTGCAGAGTTAGCTTCAATGATCGTTGAATATCACTAATGCCCACTGAAGTGAATTGAACTACTATTGAAAGTCTCCAAAAGATTGATTTATCAATTTGGTATAAGATTGAGCTACTTCAACAATCTTTGTAACATTTAATTTTTGCTAAAAATGAATAGTAATTACTATTTTTGTATTTGAGGTGTTTTCAACTATTAAAATGGACCTTGAGCTTATAAGAATACCTAATATGATTTAAGAATGTTACCTAACTTTTGAAAAGAGAAAAAGAATATTTGCAAAAGGGGATTATGTTTACAAGAGTAAAAGTGAGTTTAGTATATATATCTTGTATTTATGAGAGTTAAGCTTTCTTTAAGCACTACTTATATATTTACCTAGTTAAGAGGCTTAGGCACATTCTTGGATAATTACTTGTCAGGACAGAAAGGTTAATATTTACTAAACAAAAGCATAGAGATTGTTGGTTAGCCTAAAAAATACCAATAAAGTTTTGCTCTCTTAAACCTTGTAAAAAGAAAATGTGAAGGATTCTCTTCTGGAAAAAGAGAGATTATTCTTATACTATCAAATGAGAGATTATTCTTTAGCCTAGAAAAAGAAAAGTTAAGTCTTAAGTAGTTGATTAGAGAGTAGATGTGGTCGCATTATTGAACTACTATAAATCTTATGTCTTCATCCTTTTTCTTCTACATTTATTTCTTCTTTAAGCATAAGAGTAAATTTTTGTATATCAATTTACTGCAAAAAAATTCATAAAACATATAAAAAATTTTAAAATGCATAATTCATTCTCCCTCTTGAGATGCAATCATTATTAAGGGACCTACAAATCTGATTTTATTTGTGAAACAATCATATTTTTAAGTTTTAAATTTTATTTATTGACAAAAATAGTTAAGTTACATTGTTATTCTAATTTAATAATTAATTTTTATTCATAATTAAGATTGAAAAATCTATAATCAATTATGAAAGAGTCTCTTCTAAATTTTGATATAAAATCAACTATTTGGATAATAATGATAAACTTATCTAAAGAGTTAATTATGATTATGTGCCTTGAGTTTACCATAATACACTTCTTCATCCCTCATTTTATGAAAACTAATTTAATTATCTTTATGTTTTACACATTGTTAAACTCATTCCTTATTTTCATCCAATTTGTCGCTAAATTTTATATAAAATGACTATAATACCTTTATTTTTATATTAAATTTTCTTTTCTGATCCACCATTCTCTTTCACCATTTTATTTTCAAAGTAAAAAAATTTTAAAAACCAAAGTCACAATTGCAAGAATCTAGGCTTATAATTAATTTTATTTGTTTTTAAAAAATAAAATTTTAAACTCAATTAAGAAAACTAAACACCAATAGAGCAAATTTTTTTTTAAAAAAAAAATCCTAAAATCAAAATTCCAAAATCTATACCTGTTTGATATCTTTTCATATATTGTTGTCTTCTCGCAGTTCAAATTGAAAAATGCAAACAGAAAAATAAAAATTATGGCTTCCTGTCCCTGCCTTCAAAACCATAAACTATCAAAAACTTTGTATTCATTTTTGTAACAAAATTGCTAAAAAAGTCATCAATAGAAGCACTCTACTTAGTCACAAAAGTAAAGATCCAAATACATCATCATCACCAGTAAATCCATGCTATTGTTCAACCCACCCAAAACAACAATTTAACATCCAACGAACTAGAATTGAAGAACATGGCATTATAATCAAAAGAAGAACTCTTCCCTTTATTACTCTTTTACCTCGAATTATTTTGAAACGCATCAAAAATATCAAACCCGATCATTGAAAACCTATAAATTTTCACCACTACAAATATTGTCTTGATCACCGAAAAAAGATCCATTCAAAGAACTAGAATTATAATAGATTTTAGGACTAATGATTCAGAAAATCAAAAAGTATGCACCTATTTATACTTATAGCTCAAATTTAAAAACTTTGCAATTAAGATCCATTTTAAATTTTAGTAACAATTATGAGCTAATAACAAATTTAGGAGAAAAGAATAATGTTTATTAGGCTATAATTAATTGATATTTAATTGATTAAATGATAATTAAGCAATAATTGATACTTAATTGATAAAAATTAATTAATAAATGAGTAATAAGTATACTCATTTTCTCCTAAATTTGTAATTAGGCTATAATTATTTCCAAAATTAAAAAATTAGTCTCAATTGCAAAATTTATAAGTTTGGAGTATAATTGCACATATTCGCATAATTTTGAATTTTTTAAAATATTATGCATAAATTTCAAACCCCATATAATGATGATAATTTTTGGTTTAAAGAAGTTGAATTAGAAGCAAAATTTTCTACAGGGTGATAATCGGCGGTAGAGGAAGAGGACAGGGCGAGAGGTAAGGAGGGAAGGGTGTATGTTAGGGATCTGGCCAATGGAGGAACGGTGAAGGTTAAAGAAAGAGAGGCAAAGGATGACGTAATGGGGAATTTGAAAAAGGAATGTGTACAGAAAAGAAAACAAAAAAGAAAAAAAAAAGAAAAGGAAATAAAAGAGAACTATGCTACTCCTCATGACTCACAATGTAAGAATGTCAAGCTATAGAGGTCGTACCCTAGCATTACAACTCCTCGCTGCTCTACTTCTGCTACTGTTGGCATGCGCCATCGCTGCCTTGGATCCCCTCCTTTTATGGTTCTACATCTATCATCGTTGGAATAAGAGGTGACAACAATATACTTTGATTTTTATATCGATGATACTCTAAATCTAAAGATCTCTTCAACCATCATGCTCGTGATGAGTCTCTACTTTATCGCCTTCATCACCACTCTTGGCGTGGTTAGAGATCCTGACTACTTTGGTCTTGCCTATGTTCTAGTATATGTGTGTATAGAAAAAAGTAGAATATAAGTGTTGATGTTTTTTTTTTCACCTAATTAAGGATATGTTGGATATTAAAAAAATTATATTGATTTTTTAAAATATTGATTCATAGAAAATTGGTCAATATTTGATAAAGAACTAGTGAATCTAATTTTGTCAAAATACAAAAAAATTAAAATTATTTTTATAAAACAATAAATAAAATAGTGTATTAAGATAATGAAAAGTATAATCATGATTAACCCTATCTAAATTAAACTAATTTGTGAAATATTCAAGTATCTCATAATCTAATTTATGAGCCTGGTAACTTAAGTGCTACTGCAAAGTAATTACTAGATACATCATTAGTTGCATGGAAAACACCCTTATACTCATGTTGTCAATGAAACATTGAAGAACATTTTGAAAGAGTCAGACAACCATAAAATCTATCCCAATGTCATACTTTAAAATCAAAATACGAGAGCAATCTCAAGAACAAAAATCCACGTTCTTTAAAGTGTATATTATCTCACTCTCATTTATTTGATGAGTCATTTTGACAGTAGTCAAGGATAAACCATCTATGAAAACAATTAGAAGCTCTCTTCTCATCCTTGATGCAAAAACTATTCATATGTTCAAATGTCTGAAGAAAGAGTCACATCTTGTCGTGTATTCTTCTTAGATTCTATTTGGCAAATAGGGCTACGCATAGTTATCGGGATTTTCTAAACTGAACTAAAAATCAAACCAAAATAAGTATTAGATTGAAAATATAGAAAAAGAATCAGGACAAAACCTGAAATCGAACTGATATTAATTTAAAACTAGTTTGATTTCGGTCCTTCTTTAAGAATCTAGCCAAAATAGGACCGAAACCGAACCAATTATATATATGTGTGTGTGTGCGCGCGCGCGTAAAAGATTTATATTGATTTAATACATGTATACGTTATATGTTTAAATAAAAATATAGAAATTAAATATTATAAATATATTATATATTTATAAACCTGAATATTACTTAATATAATCTTTTTATAATTATAATATTATATTTTTATTAATTTTATGCATTCAAATATGTCATAATATATTCTACAATGTTTAAAATGATACTTTATATGAATAAAATGAATTAAAATAATTATAATTACAAAATTTTTAAAAAATAAATTTAGGACTGAATTAGAATCAAACCGAAAATAAAGAACGGTAAAGAACCGAAAGACCAGACAAATTTTTAGTTCAATTTGGTTTCGGTCCTTTAAGTAATTTGTCTCAGTCCTAGTCTCGATCCTTCAAGTAAGTCCCAATCCTAGTCCTCCCATTTTTAAGGGACTGATACTTTGATTCAGTCCCCAAGTTTTTCAAAATCCTTAACCGGACAGAACCAAGTTCACCCCTATTGGATATAAATTAAAAGGATGGAAGGTAGAGAAGTAGGAAATAAATTAACTATTCTTGTTTGAGGGGAAGTGAGGGTGAGAAAATTAATTTAATACTCATTTTGTCCAAAAAAAAGTTCCCTTTCTATTCTTTATATTATTTAAGAAGAGTACTTAATATTTTGCCAACTCACAATTTAAAATATATTTTTTCATTTATACTCTTAATTATATTTAATGAGAAAATAAATATACTTTTCTTATCTAGTAATTAATGAAAGTAAATCATAATTTAATGTAAGTGGACATGTATTTTGATTCAATACATGAACATATATTTTAGGACATCTCAAAAATAAAAAAATAGTGGACAACCTCTTTGAAACGGAGACAGTAGTGTTCCATTTAGGATAATTATAAAAGAAAGAAAAGTAAAATATTGAAATTACCAAATTATCCTTATTTTCATTTAAATATCAATTACTATATTCTTTACTTCATTTAGATTTAACCTTAATGTATTTAAAGACTTGAAAAAAGTGAAAAATTATATATTCACAATGTTAAAAATTAAATTCACAATTTTTAAATTGAAAAAACAATTATTGAATAGTTCTTAACTTTCTTCAATTGACTAAAGATGAAAATTTACAAATTTATGAATAAAACTCCTATACTAAAAAATAATAATTACCATTTGAAAGACTACAATTAAAATTTAAAACAAAAATTAAAGAAAAACTAAAATCAATTATGGTGTGTGTGTGTAACATACACTTTTTTTTAAAAAAAAATTTACACATATATTCTCGAATAATAAATATGCAAATTTGCATCAACAAGAGTATCATTCATAGGCCTATTCTAATTACGTTGGCTTTTTACTCTATTTGTATTTTCATTTCAATTTGCAAGTCTCTTAATGTTAATATCATGTCTAAAAATTAGATCAGTAGTAATTTGGTGTATTATCCCAAAATTTCGGTCATAGATGTTGTATTTAATTATAGAAAACTAGCTTAGCAAATTTTAAGTTGAAGTTTTGTTGAGTAGTGATATTGGGTTGAGGTATATTGTTCTTCGTTATGCTAATGCAAATAGGCAAAGTACATCTTGAAGCCCTCCAAATTCTCATGATTATGTCATTGAGCCTTTGTATTTTGTTTTGTATATTAGGCTCTCAAAATTGTATTTTTCTTATATTAAGGACTTTAATAACAATGAATGCAAAAATATAAACAATAGTATAAAGACTTAAAGAAATTATATTATTTTTAAAATTAAAATCATTAAAATTATATCAAATAAATAAAATTAATTTCATGTCTTTAAATTTTTTCGAGTTTTATCAATCAAATAGTATTATTTGTTTTAAAATAGTATGACTTTCTAGTAATTTTTAAACTGTTATTAACAAATGTTTTATCAATTTTGTTTTTACTCTAATCAAAGTCCTTAATGCAAGAAAAAAAAATAAACATTTGAGAATTTAATACAGAAATAAAATATAAAATTAAAATTCAAGAGTTTTAAATTTCTAATCAAATTTCTTATCAATTTTATTTTTAATCTAATCAAAGTCGTTAATGCAAAAAAAAAAAAAGAATTTAATATAAAGAAATAAAGTATAAAGATTAAAGTTCAAGGGTTTTAAAATGTGTTTTTACAACTTTGCTTTGACAACTCTACTGTGACATTAGAGAGACTCTTTGCTGATGCACCACTGAGTAACAATACTAATGGACTTGATAAATGCACAAAAGTCCAAATAAAAAAAGGATTAATTAACTTCAGGATTCATGAAGGAAATATGATTTTATTCTTAAATACATTAAAATTGACCTAAATGATCCAATCGATTTAGAAGTGGTAATTTCTTAGTTCAACCTAAAAATCTAATATGAATTTGCCTAAAATATTATTAGAATTCAACCTGGTTTGGAGAAAGTAGAAATAACTTGAATTTAAAATAATATAAAGTTTTTTAGTCAAATCCAATATGATCCTATATTGATTCTAACTAGAACCGCAAGTCAATTTGAAATTACTCAAATTTAATCATATATATATATATATTATTCAAATATTTATTTAAAAAAATAAAATATTTTTATTAAAAAATAATTATACAAGACACAATTTGATTTCAAATTTTTTCCACATAATGATTTGACCTATAATTTAAAATGACC
Organism: Omphalea diandra; assembly: GCA_949677035.1. Classification (NCBI taxonomy): domain Eukaryota; kingdom Viridiplantae; phylum Streptophyta; class Magnoliopsida; order Malpighiales; family Euphorbiaceae; genus Omphalea; species Omphalea diandra. The sequence continues at coordinate 45,523 of CATIWR010036675.1, forward strand.
CAATTTAAATCCATCAAAAGATGTGATAAGAATTAATCTCAACTAAACCTATAAAACCTCACATGATTTGTTTTCCATCTCTAAATCAATCTAATAATATGAGTGGAAATAACTTAAAAGTTATAATAGATAGTATGAATGAAATTCATACATATAAATCCCTTGCTAAAAAGGGCCTTTGAGAAATTGCCAAAAGTCTTATGGCTAACAACGTATTTTATCTCTCTCTCTCTCTCTCGCAAAAATATTTTATGCTTTTAAGTTTTTTTCTTATTTGATTGTCTCCTAAGCAAGTGTTGATTACTTTTTTTTTTTTCCCAAATTTAGATTTGAGTTGTCTTGTTCTCTAATTAAGAGTGGAAAAAAGAAAAAATCCTTTCAATTTTATAGTCCTTAAAAAAAACTATTTTAATAACACTAGATAAGAACGATGCATGTTTCTTCTCTTTTTTCTCTATTGTGAAATCCTTATTTTTTGTCTTAGTTTGGAACTAAGGTGGAAAGTTAACAATTTTAGAATTTATATTGATGAGAGCTTGTGATAGATATCAAAATAGGTGAACAACGCCACTTTTGAATCAAATACCATAAATCAATAGATGCACAATTTAAGAGCATAAGTGAACTAACAGTATAAACAATATAGATTAATTACTACTGATGTGAATGATAAATAAATGAACCAACTAATTATACCAAGTATCAGTAGAATAGAAAAATGCACTTTATCCCATCACAAAAAAGTGTGTCGACGAAAAAAGCTCAATAACTATTAATATAATAAGTTGCTAATATAGGTCAATATGCACATAAACCAATAGATATGGTATAGACTAATGACACTTCAACTTAAAAATCTTAAACATGCAGCTTAAAAGCCACTTTTGAAATGAATAAAAGAGTACGTAGAGGTGCATCTCAACTTTAAGGCTTAAGCAAGATCTATCAAAATAAAGCCCAAATCTTGAAATAATGACAAAAAAACCATCATAAACAATGCGAAGGAACCAAGAGACAATAGTAATTACTGACTGTGGCTTTTAGCATAAATCACCAAGAAGATTCAACCAAAACGAACTCAAAAAGAATGGAATGGTAAACTCAAAATCTTGAACTGAAACCTAGAATGAAACCGTGGATTGAAATATTGAATAAAAAGGATTTGCACAAAAGTAAATGTGGAACTACAATTCAAATAGAAAATTGCCAAACCAATCAAAAAAACATAGAGCAAAGAGAAATTTGCAGAAAAATTAAAAAAAAAAATAGTAAATCCCAACAAATCTATGTTTGTTGGGAGAAGAATAGGCTTTTTCTTTGTGAGGTTGTAGGACCTTCTTTTCATTTTCTACATTGCCTATTTATAGGATTTTTACTTCTTAAAGGCCAAGTGTGTGCAAGCTTAGTTCTACACTTGAAAATTATTTTGAAATAGTATAATGGAATACCTCAATGGACAAGAACCTTATGACTATGTTGTTATATAATTGATATTGGAGACCTAGGGATATATGGAACAACACATTGATAAAATTTGGGATACACATGAGGACCTTATGACTATAAAATTATATAACCAACATTGAAGAAGATAGAAGTCGCTACTCAATATAGCTTGGACTAATGGGGTAACGGCTAGAATTCTATGCAAGATACCTAAGGTCATCACCTTTTTAGACTTGGGTTCAAACATTGGGTACTACTCAATGAAAGTGTTAGGCATCTCAGGCTACCTGAATATTGATCTGACCTTCACTCAATCATTTTTTATTTTTATAAGTTATCTTTATTAATTATCATTACTTTTATTAATTTTAATTTCACATGCGTCAATTAATATATATCATCCAATCATTTATAAATGTAATCCAAATATGTATATAGTAATAATAAAAGAATTAATTAATTTTATAGACCAAGTGGGGCGAACAAGTAGATAAAAAAATATAAAAAATAAAAATAAAAATAAAGGAATATTGAAGCAAAAATTAATATATCTAGCAAAATAGAAATTAGTTTTTCTAATATAATAATCATAAAATAAAATAATTATAAATACACAGATAATTAGAATATGTAATAAAAATACATAAGACAAATAAATTGTGATAACATAAAATAGTATAGAGCAAAATAAATAAGAAAAGATTAAAACGAAATAAAACAAAATGAAATTATGATAACAATAAATACAAAAGCAGAAATTTGTAAATAAATAAAGGACTAGTTAACTAGATATAAATGAAATAAGAAGAAGAGTCTACCATGAATTAGATAACAAAATAAAAATAAAAATAAATAATAATACTAATAATATTTGAAATAAAAAGACTAGTTAACTAGATAAAATGAGGAGGCGGAGCATATAATAATAATAATAATAATAATAATAATAATAATAAGTGCACAAGACTAAATATCAAATTATATAAATCATAGACCCATATAAATGTGCTCTCATGAAATATGAATATTAAGATAATACAACCATAACAGAGAATCATACAAGTTATAAAATTGATAGTGAAAAGAATAAACTAAAAACAAAGTAAGGTGTGTGTATTTATATGTTGACACAGGAGCATGATAAGTATTTTAAGCATAAAACATTGCCACCAAAGTAAACAAACATGGATGAGATTAAATCATGTTAATATAATGATATTAAATGAAGCATGAACATTTTGATTATATTGCTATATTAAAATTTAAGATAAGGAACAAATGAATTAATTATGTAAATTGAGAATGAACTTAAGAACCCAACATTGGTGCAAAATAATAATAATATAGCAATAAAACAAGAAAATGATTGAAATATTCATGTAATGCTAGATGTACAAGTGATTAACATTATATGATATCAATAATGATTAAGAAAAGATGAAATAAAAAAAATATAAGGGTGTGTGCCTGTATGGACATAAAATGCATGAGATATATAAACCTAGCTAGAATCATTAATATTTAAACAAAATATTGATACAAAAATCTTCAAGAATTAAGCTAACATCATGAAAGAAATGAAACGCAACAAGGTAAATGGTGGAATGTCATATGAGTAAAAGCCAAAGAAACATGCATGTAACATGAGCATAAACACAATAATGAAGGAATCATGAATGGACATAATGGATAACCTGTGGTTATCATATGCGTATGAGTTGAAATATATAAATAACATTGAATGACCCGTGTCAAAGATGATGGCTCTTATTGGATATGTGTGAAGAGAACATGTATACTTATCCCACTAAGAAGTCTTTAATAAAATATAAGGCAAACTATAAAATGAAGGGAGAACAATTTAAGTTGTACGTAGCTAGATGAAGTTATACTCTACATTATCCTCTTTCTAGTTCATGAACTTATTTTTAGGTCTAATAAAAATACAAGAATAATAAAAAGGCCCTTAGTTTGCCTACCTCTATTTTGATTTTCTTAGAATCAAGAACAAATGAGTTTTCAACCCTAGTTAGAAAATGGGAATATGCAAATGAATAGGAGTGGTTTATACGAATGTGGGTGAAAATAGTGTTTTTTTACTGCCTTTTTAGTGTTATCAATGCCAATAGATGTTAAAAGCCCAATTTTTAAGTCCCCTACATATTTCTTTTATTTGGTCCATTAGTATAAAAAATAGCAGGTTAAGGTTTTGTGGCTTCCCATGTAAGCCATGCTACATGTGTAAGTGTGCATGAGCTTTTTAAGGTTTCAGCCCATGCACACTTAAAAGGTCTTTTTTTATGGGCTTTGATTTTTGGATTTAGACTTTAGCTTAGACTTTTAGAAGTTTGGACTTTAAGTTAGAGAAAAGATCTAGAAATAAATATTTAGAAAAATATCATATATTTTTGTATTTTGAGTTATCAAACTCATTTTCTTATTCTAAGAAGTATTTAGGTTAGTTCATCATCAAGTGGGTATGAATACAGTGCCTATAGTTTATCCCTTGTCTTGATGTAATTTGAAAGAAATGCAAAATGAATGAGAAAAATGACAAAGCATAATGCTAACACTATATAAGTTTACTTAAATATCTCTAATTTGTCATAACAGTCTCCTTAAAGCACATATTAGGATTTCTATTGAGTTCTTTTTACAACAAAATAGTGTGTGGGTTTTGTCTTCCTCGATAGCTACATTATCACTGAGGCTTCCACTAAGGTCTCTTTATATCAAAGTATTAAATCTCAAAAATTTTATCTTCCTTGGTAAATTTGACGCTATTAAGACTTCTACTGAGGTCTATTTACAATAGAGTCTAAAGTCTAATGGACTATGTCTTTTTTGATAGCTTCATTGTTACTAAGACTTCTGTTGGACTAGGTTAGTTAAGCCTAAGTTAAAACTCTCTTTTGATCTTGACACTATAGATTAAAAGGTTCTAATTTCAATTTCAAGAGGTAATCTTATAGATATTTAGCTAAGATCGCTTTGGAAGCTGAATGGAAGTCTTAATCTCAAAGATTGAAATTTGCACTCTAATTCACAGTCATGAAGTAGAAGCTCATGATCGTTATCCTCTAAAAGAGTTGAATGAATCTTATACATACTATTTCGCAGTACATTTTGCATCCATAGATGCGACCTCGACTTTTGCATTCACTTGAAGGGAACCAAATCTTCAACCAGATCATGTTAGGTATCCCAAAGAAGCGTTGGAAGATCAAATTTTACGATAGTGAAAGAATTGTAATGACTGCTAGTTTGGTGAAGCAACTTCTTCATTCAAGCATGTGATTTCATAGTGAGCATTGCATCTAAAGAGGGAAATAGAGACCACGAATTTCACTATTACTTAAGAAACACAATGGCTATTTCTTGAAGAACTAATGATTAAATGCCACATGGACTAGCCTTTAGATACAAACAGGGTTATGTGAATCTTACGACTGTAAATTTCATCTGACAAGTAATAAATACATGATTTGCCTAACATACTTTAAAGATTTGAAAATGCTTTTGTTTGTAACGTCTCTTTGGTGATTGTAGCCTATAGATACACCACCAAATAGACTTGAATATAAGAGAATAATATTCATTATAGCAGAACTCTTGCAAATTTATTTCTCAACCTTTAAACTTTTAATTTCTCATAATTGTGTTGTTATTGTTTAGTGTGAGTATTAAACACCAGTGGGTTTGGGTTTAAGAATAAGCCTTTTATAATAGAAAACTCTTATTTAGGGTTCAAAGTGAGCCTTAGAAAACTCTTATATAGGTTGAATTTCAACCTTGTAAAACACTAGTAAGGTTGTACGAGAGCCTTGTAAGAAAAAAAATTGTAAAGTTAGGTGTGACATTTAAAACACCATTGAAGATTAGTGAAACACTCAATTAGAAAAATTGGAGAGTGGATGTAGGGTTGGTTAATACACAAACCACTATAAAACTTTGTGTGTTTTATTCTTCTTTTGTTCATTCTATTTCTTGCTTAACAAACCTTCCTTCTAAAATTTAAAATTTTTCACCAATTCAACCCCCTCTTTCTTGGTACATAAAAACCTACAAGTGTTATCAAAGTAAAATCTCAAACACAGCCTCAATTAAGTGAGAAAAGATCATGGCATAAGAAGGAATCCACACTAACCTTAAGTCTTACTTTGATGGAATCGACTATATTCATTGGAAATATAAAATGGAGATTTATTTGGATATTGATGTGGTGGATCTGTGGGACATTGTAGCAAAAGAATGGAAGCCTCTAACTAAAGTGGTCAGTGGTAGTGAAGAACTTATCCCAAGGGAAGAATGGGTGGAAGCACACAAAAAGTCAAGTAGGAAGAACAATAGGGCAATGACCATTCTTCTTAGCTCCTTATCAAGAGGGGAGAATGGAAAAGTGCAACATTACCTACCGCTCATGGCATATGGAAGGCATTAGAGAACAGTCACAAAGGCATTACATTGGTAAAATCAAGTAGATTGGAAATGTATGTGATAGAGTGAGAGCTCTTTATGATGAAGGTTAATGAAAGCAACACTGACATGACAAATAGACTCCTCTTTATTGTCATAACATAAAGAAATTTAGAAAAATTCTCACTAATAATGAGGTAAATACTAAAATTCTCAAATCTCTTCCTCTTGAGAAACTTGGAGCTAGAGTTTGTAGCATTCAAGAATCCAATCCAGAGATTGGAAAGTGCAAATAGATGCCCTTATTGGCAAGCTACTCACTCATGAGTTGGCCTTGAAGAAGGATGAGGAGATGAACAAAATGAAAGAACAAATAGACAAAAATGAAAAGGTTAAAAAGAAGACTTTTGCTCTCAAATCCTTAACCAAAGATAAGGAGGTTGAAGTTGCTTTTAGTGATAGTGATGAGAGTGAGAAGGAGGAAGAGGAATTAGCCATGCTCTCAAAGAGGACCAAGGAGCTCAAAAAGAGAAGGAAAGATAAGAGGAACTTCAAAGAGACGAAGAATGAAGTGACTTGTTATGAATGTGAAAAATAAAGTCACATCAAATTTGATTGCCTTAAGCTCAAGAAGAAGAAAAAGTGGGACAAGGAGAAGAAGAAGTGTTTTAAGGCTATTTGGGATGATAGCTCAAATGAAGAAGAATAAGAAGAGGAAGAAGTTGCCAACTTATGTTTCATGGCTCAAAAGGACTCCTCTAATAAGGTAAGTACTTCTTCTCATTGTTGCCATGATTATGAAGACTTAGATAATGTAGAGGATGAGCTTCTTGAAGCTTTAACCTTGAGATGTGAAAAATACAAATCTCAAATGAAAATTAATAAGAAAAAATGTTCAAAACTTAAGGATGATGTTTAAAACTGAAATGATCTTGTAAGTGACTTGAGGTCTTTTAATGAAGAACTCAAAAAATCCTTAAAAAATATTTCTAAATCTTCATCCTTTTATGACTCTTTAAGAGAAGAAAATGATTCTTTAAAGGTGAAGTTATTAAGCTTAGGAATTTCATCTCAATATTTTACAAAGACAAAAAAGCTTTGGACACTTTAATTATTTCTCCAAGGCCTCCCTTAGTGAGAGATGGTTTAGGCTTTAATAGAGCCTCCTCATCTACATCTTCTTCTCCCACATTCATTAGAGCATTTATACCACAAACTTCTAGTATTGAGGTTGTTAGGAAGAAAAGTGTCCCTAGCACTAGATCACCTTTGCCAAAGGGCAAAGAAAAGGTTCCCAAATGCTCAAAAGCTAAGTCTCAAAGAGCAAATCATGCATACATCCATACTAAGAGGCATGCTCAAAGGCACACATACCAAAACTTCTCTTCTACTCCTCACCACTCATGCACTCTCAAAACTAAAGTGTGAGGAGGCCTCATACTCATACTAAGGTTGTGCATAAAAGAAAGACTTATAAGTCTAAACTCCAATGTCACTATTGCATGAGGTATGAACATATTACTATCTTTTCCTACATTAGAAAGGCACACCTCAAATTAGAGGACTCTTCTAAGCCTAACCCCTAAGGACCTAAGTATGCTTGGGTACCTAAATAATGGTAAATTATTTTTATGTTACAGGATTGTTTGGAAACCTCCAAAGAAGATTAGGATTGGCATATGGATAGTGGGTGTTCAATGCATATGATCAAAAATAAAAAGTTATTCATAACCATTAAAGAAAAAGATGGTGGCAATGTCACATTTGGAAACAATGCCAAGGGTGAGGTAATTGGCATTGAAATTATTGGTAAGAAAGGTTGTTATCTTATTGATAATGTTTTTTTAGTTAAAGGATATAATTTCTTAAGTGTAAGTCAATTATATGACAAAGGTAATAAAGTCACCTTTGACCCTAAAAAATGTCAGGTTACCACCTTGGTGGCTAAAAAGGTAGTCTTTAAAGGTGAAAGGAAAAACAATACCTACTTCATTGACTTAGACAATTTGGCTAACCAAACCTTTAAGTGTCTTGTCTCTATTAGCAATGAATCTTGGCTTTGGCACAGAAGACTTAGACATGCTAACATGGAGCTTCTACAAAGTTTATCAAAAGAGAAGCTAATGGAGGTTCTACCAAAGCTTAAGTTCATTAGGACAAGACATGTGGACCTTGCCAAATGGGGAAGCAACACTAAGCATCCTTCAAAGCAAAAAATGTTGTAAATACTTCTAGACCTCATTAACTCATTCATATGGATTTTATTTGGACCCACTAGGAGTGTTAGTCTTGGTGGAAAACATTATGCATTTATCTAAGTTAATGACTTCTCTAGATTCACTGGGGTATCCTTTCTTACTCATAAGAATGACACTTTTGATGCCTTTAAAAGTTTTACTAAAAGAGTTCAAAATGAAAAAGGTTACTTCATTTCTTCTGTTAGGAGTGACCATGGAAAGAAATTTTAAAATCAATCTTTTGATAATTATTGTTTAAAGAATGAGATTTATCATAACTTTTTTACTCTTAGAACACCACAACAAAATGGTGTTGTAGAAAGGAAAAATAAGACATTGGTATATATGACTATAACTATGCTTAATGAGTATTTCTTGCCAAATTACTTTTGGGTCTAAGCCATCAATACTTCTTGTTATATTGCAAATCTTGTTTTCAAAAGACTCATTCTAAACAAAACTTCTTATGAGCTATGGAATGGTAGAAAACCAAAACTTTCATACCTTAAAGTTTTTGGGTGCAAATGCTACATAATTAATACTAAGGACAACCTTAGAAATTTTGCCTCTATAATCGATGAGGGTATTTTTCTTAACTATTCTACCACTAGCAAAACCTATAGGGTGTTTAACAAAAAGATTTTGGTGGTTGAAGAGTCTATGAATATTATATTTGATGAATCTAGTAAACTTAATCTTGGGAAAGGTTCTCTTATTGATAATCTTATAGGTTACTTTGAGAAGTTAAAGCTTGATTCAGCCATAAAAATCTTAAAGAAATTATGATTGATCTTGAAGATAATAAGTCATCACAAGAAGTTGAAGAACCTCAACCATAAAAAAAAAAAAAAAGGAAACCAAGCTTAAAAACTACCCAAGGATTGGAGATACTCCAAAAATCACCTAAAAGATCTTAATATTGGTGAGACATCTAAGGGAGTAAGTACTAAATCTAAATTACATGCTTTAGATTATATAATATTGCATTTGTTTCTCAAATTGAGCTAAAAAATCTTAATGAGGCTCTTGATGAAGAGAGTTGGATGATTGCTATATAAGAGGAACCCAACTAATTTGAGAGAAACAACATTTAGGAACTTATTCCTAGGCAAACAAACACCCAGTTGTAGGATGCAAATGGGTGTTTAAGAATAAGTTAAATGAGCAAGGTGTTGTTACAAGGAACAAAGCTAGATTGGTTGCAAAGGGTTATAACCAAAAGGAAGACATTAATTATGATGGAATCTTTGCCCTTATAGTAAGATTAAAAGCCACTAGGATTCTTTTAGTATTTGCATATCACATGAATTTTAAGCTTTTTCAAATGTATGTGAAGAGTGGTTTTGTAAATGGTTTCATTGAGGAGTGTTGAACTAGGATAATCAATCCTAGGTTTAGAACCTCTTTTGATCTTGACAAAGTAAATTGATCATCACTAACATTTCAAATAAGTGTTGTTGTTGCAGAATTGAATCAATCTCTCAAGAAGAAACGAAGAAGTTGATGAATTCCAAAGTAACATGAAAATCGCGACCGCAACCTATGATTCGCGACCGCGACTCATGTTAAGACATGCTAAAAATCAAGCAGGCGAAATTGCAGTACCATTCTCAGCCGCGATCCTTGAAAAGAGAGAAGTCAGATTGACATAGATGAATTCACGGTAGAAGTCTCGGCTGAGTCGCGATCGCGAATTTCAAAAAAATTCAAGAGGGAAGCAAATCCACAACCATAGCCTGACAAGTGTCCCATAAGACTGTTGGA
>CATIWR010036680.1:0-28347 GCA_949677035.1 Omphalea diandra
TAACTGGGGATGGATTATTATTACAAATGGATTGGTACAATTTGAGATACACTCAAGAAGGTAAGACCTACTCAGACTGAGATGACATTACAAGAAGGCAAAATTCAAAAATTCACCACATTTTCTATGTGTCTGATATTCGCTTAAAATTTGAATAAGTTGTATCATTATGTGGCAACAGCTAGTGTGTCAATGATATAATAGCCTGTGTGACAAGAACATTTGATAGTCTGTGTGACAATGATATAATAGTCTGTATGACAAGATCATTTGATAGCCTGTGTGGCAATGATATAATAGTCTGTGTGGCAATGATATAATAGTCTGTGTGGTAAGAACATTTGATAGTCTATGTGGCAATACTATAATAGCCTGTTTGACAGAAACTTTTGATAGCCGGTGTGGCAATGAGATCTATAGCCTGTGTGGTAACAATATATATATATATATATATAGCCTATGTGACAACTAAAAATGAAAGCCTTTGTGGCAGTGATATCTATAGTCTATATGGCAACAATTTATGACATTGCGTGTGGAAATAACCTTTAATAGCCTATGTGACATTTAAGAGAAAAAACTCTTTATTTCGTACATGGATATGATGATGAGTTAATTATGTTTAAATATTGTTATATTATTTGAGATTGAAGTATCATTATGCATTTACTTATTGAGTATGCAAACTCACTCTTTTGTATAAAATCTTATTTCAGGAAGAGTAGACTAAAGATTGCATCCAGTATACTTTTCAAAGGCGTTGTATAGCAGTGTAATAGAGGTTGGGTCAGTATGTAATCAGTTAGTATTTTAATTTGATTATTCATGTATGTTTTGTTGTAAATAATTACTAAGTGATGAACAAGAGACATAATAATAATAAAAAAAAATTTAACCAGGTCTTTTAAATGATAATGGATAGACTTAAAGAGAAATTTAAATAATTATTAAATAGGGTGTGACATCCTAGCTGTGACAAGATTCTCTCCTTTTTGCATCATTAGGCCTCATAGAAAGTGATACACCCTTAACAATGATATACTTCCTAACTGCTTGCCTAAACTGCTCAATATTCAAAAAAATCATTCCAAGCTTAAAGTAAAAATTAAGAAAATAAAAAGAAAACTATGTTGTGAGAAGTAATGAAAAGGTTGGTTGTGTTATATATGTATATACACATGCACTTGATCAGAATTAAAACTATATAGCTAAATTAGTTAATTTTTATTTAGGATTAGTAATCCAAATTTGTGTATGACTATAATTACTTCTATCAAACTTTACTTAATTTTTTTATTATTAAAATAAACTACGAAAATTTACTGTTGTTGTACCATATATTTTATTATTCTATTATATAACTAAATTATATATTGATAGAATATCCAGTGAACCAGGTCAAATGCCCATTCTAGTAAACAATTGTAATATTATGTGCTCATAAAATATTTTCTACAGTATTTTCCATTTGCCAAGATAAGTATGTGGCAAAACAAATTGGGATAAGCTAGAGACCATAGAAGTAGATGTTTCCAAGCAATCATTTTGTATGGTTTATTTACATTCAATCCTCTTGTGGTGGGTGGTCCTCATTCACCTTTTTCAAAGACGTACGCTGAATGATCTACAATGGACTTCTTTGGATTTCCTAGCTAACGTTGCTGCTCTTGTTGCTTTATTGCAGAGTTCTTAAGATTGGATTGGATACTGAATCAGTTAGATTAATATTTTTATCAATTAATTCAATTAATTTGATTTAAACGGCTTAAAAATAAAGTATATCATGACTCATCCCTACCCTTACTCTAAGCCATGCACCCTGGTTGAGCACAAATTTTAAATATATCAAAGTTGATTGATTAATTAAATTAAAAAATAATTAAAATTAAAAATAATTGAACCAATTCAAATGTAATAGTAATATGACACGATATCAATTATTAATTTTTATCTAATCCGATAATCAAACTGATTCGAACCCTATTTTTTTAATTTTTATTTTAAATACATGTGCATATATGCATTTATTTTTAATTATATATGTATTTAATTTTTAAATACTTATGTATATATGCATATAGATGTAAAAATTCTTATTTTTTTTATAATTTTAATTTTAATATATATATATATACTCTATTTTTATAAATTTAATTTTTTTAAGAAAAAATTTGAAATATTTGAATATCTAAATTGAACCAGACTGATTTATTAGTCTTGAATATTCAAATCAGATTAAATTGAAAATAGATTTAATTTGATACAAACTTTTTTATTTCAATTTGATATTAATTTTTTTATTTTTCAAATAATAGATTTTTAATTCGATTTCAAATAATTATAAATAACCATCCATATGGCTTGCGTAGAATCCATGACCAAATCAGTGGTTCCAATTATTGCCACATACTAACTTTGGACCGATGGACCACTTCTTTGAATAAAATAAAACCTTTTTTTTTTTAAGGTCGAAAAATAAAACCCATTTGTATGGTTCATAATTTAACATTGGAATAGAGAAAGCCAAGCCTTGCCCTTGAAACATCAATCACATGTTCTCACTGTCTATGTTCAACGCCTTCCTTTATATCAAAAGTGACATTTTTTTGTATCAACAAGTCATATCATGTAAAATTTTCACTAGATAATGTGAAACCAATTCATTTAATATGTAAAAAAAGATTTTAAATACCAAAAATCGAAATCATTTGATTATTTATATTTAATCCATAGACACTGAACTAACAAATTACTAACCCAATAACTTTCAAAGCAAAACCATAACCAATTGTGTGATATACATTCACTAAGAGGCATTGGCGACTTCTATAATCCCAAGCACCCTTTACAAAGATCACAGAAATGGATTTTCTCTGAGTTGATTATATAAGATGATAAACTATCGAATTATAAAGAATTTATACAATACATTTCGGACATAAAATTATAAAAAATTATGAAGCATTGCTGATAAAAATTTTAAGAAAATTGTATAAATAATTTTTTAATTGACTAATTTATCATCCCACCTAATGAACTTAGTCCATCCCAAAATTTCTCCTCACCACAAGACTCTAACTACATTAATATCCACAATTTCTTGTTCTGAACTCGATGCTTTGGAAGGAATTGTGAGGATTTATTCCTCACACGCTTCTTAGAGATTCTCAACCTTTTTTCGATTTTTATTAACATTTATTCACTTATTATACCTATTTTCTACGAGAGCAGGAGGCAAAACTACATTGACAATTAGGGGACCATGGCCTCCCAAAATATTTATAATTAGATTTTCACATATAAAATTTTAGCTATATTTTTACAAAAGGTATTAATAGCCCCTTTGAAACTAATTATATTTTTGCCTTAGCCCCTATATTATTGATTAGTTTTCATTTATATCCTCTTAACTATTAAATTTGGATCCTCATATATTTTCAAATTTTAATTTTAATCACCATTTATTTATATTCTTTTTTATATTTTATTCTAGCTTCCATATACTCTGAAAAAAAAAAATGATCCTCCCCCATTGGCTGAGATCTAATTCTGGCACTATATGAGAGGATCTAATACGTGTACTGGTAGATGCTTCTGAGCATGGTAAGAATATTCCTGATTTTATATGGTTGATTTGCTTCCAATTATCCCTCTTCAATCTTTTCAAAGACGTAGGCCGAATGATCACCCATGGCTTTTTTCGAGTTCGTTGCCAACGTTGTTGGCCTTATTACTTAATTTAGATGTTTTAAAAATTAAATTGGATACTGAATAAGTTAGATTAATTTTTTTTAATTCATCAGTTAAATCTATTTAATTTAAGATTAACAAAATATAAAAATGCATTAAAATTTAGAAAAAAAAAAAAAAGCAAAGTTAGAGAACAACTTATAGACACGATTTATAAACTCACATTTCTTTAAGTTATTTTGTATCCTTTTTTTAAAAAAAAAAAAAAATTGTTCTTAGTTCTAAAAGCTGTTTATAGAATAATAAATTGTAAAAACGAACAAAATTTTTTGTTATGATTTTCATAGATTTTACTAACATATTTTTTATTTTAAAAAATAAATGTTAACATAGACTATGTTTAATAATAATTAAAAAAATTAAAATCCAAATCAAGCAACCCTTTAGATTCTATCAATGATGTAATAATAATAATAATAATAAAAGAAGTAATTTTTCTTTATATTTCATTAAAAAAAAAAAAAAGAAAAGGTTAGAGGGATTCTCATATTAAGATGATGTAATAATAGTGGACTTGAATACGGTTACGTGTTCCGTAAGCGATAGAAAATTTTACTGGATGCTTCATGACCAAGGAGACGAGAACATCTTGGTCACGTATATTACCCTTGCTCTAAGCCATGCACCTTGCGTAGAGACCATAACCAATCAGTGGTTCTAATTACTGCCACATACTTAAACCAGCGGCTCAGCTCTTTGGATAAAACCCATTTGTGTGGTTCATAATTTAACATTTTGGAATACAAAAGGCTAACTCTTGCTACGTCAATCACTTGTTCTCAATGCCTTTTTACATAAAAAGTGTCATTCTTCTATCAACAAGTCCCATATAATCCTTAAAATGTCATCTAAACCATTCACTAACCAATGTGAAATTAGTTCATTTATTATATACAAAATTTTAAATACTTTTAAATATCGATAGTCGAAGTCACAACCTTTTTATATTATAGAATAAATGCTCGATTATTACACTAGTAATATATATATATATATATATATATATATATATATATATATATTACTCATGAACAGTTGACTAACTTGCAAAGCAATCTTAGCCAATTGTGTGATATATATTCACTGAGAGGAACTAGCGACTTCTACAACCCCACGCACCCTATACAAAGACCACATTGTGGATGCTCCCGAAGTCTCCCTACAAAACTCCTAACTCCTAACTCCATTTATGTCCACAAACTCCTAACTCCTAACCACATTGTGGACCTTGAGCTCATATATATTACATTTTGAAACTCGATGGCATTTGTTTCTCTTACACATTCCCAATGTCGGTACTACCTCACCACAAGTACCTTACAAGGTCCCCAATCCATGTTTCCACAAGCTGCTGCTGCCACCACCACTGCCGCCTATTCCTCCGCCCAAACGTGATATGTTCAGCCACCACCACAACCACCAAATCTAAGCCCAAACCAACCCAATTAGCCATTGAACCTAGGCTTGAAAATTCACAAAACATAGTCATATCCATTACCCCTCCTGTTCTCAATGATCCTAGTTTGCGATCAACATGGGTTCACAGGTTATGGGTGGCAACTGGGTGCACCACTGTACTCATTTCTCTATCTAAGGCCATAATGGCTGCAGCCGATTCGCATTTATGGATCCAGCCCATGATAGCAGGCTATATAGGTTACCTTTTAGCTGACCTTGGCTCTGGGGTATACCACTGGGGTATTGATAACTACGGTGATGGATCAACACCAATTTTTGGCTCTCAGATTGAAGCATTTCAAGGCCATCACAAGTGGCCATGGACAATCACTAGGCGTCAATTTGCTAACAACTTACACGCACTAGCAAGGGCCATAACACCCTTTGTGCTGCCCATTGACCTTTTCTGTAATGACCCTGTAATCCATGGCTTTGTTAGTGTCTGCTCTGGTTGTATCATGTTTAGCCAGCAGTTTCATGCATGGGCTCATGGCACTAAGAGCAAGTTGCCAGCACTAGTAGTGGCATTGCAGGATGTTGGATTGTTGGTGTCACGTGCACAGCACGCTGCCCATCATCGGCCGCCTTATAACGGCAATTATTGTATTGTAAGTGGAGTTTGGAATGAGTTTTTGGATCAGCAGAAGGTTTTTGAGGCACTAGAGATGGTTCTGTTTTTTCAGCTTGGGATGCGACCTAGGTCCTGGAGTGATCCTACCTCTGACTGGACCGAAGAGGATGAAACCTCTGCTCAAGTTACACTACACTAATTCTTTTCTGAATTACATGTGATTTTGTTTTCATTCCCTAGCGTATGGATTGTGAATAGAATTGGTTAGGAATTGTGGACAAATGTTAAGATTTTATTTTACAGTGATCTCCTGATGCCCACATGATTTATTTGAGGATCATTCTGGTTAAAAAGCAGATTTTCATCTTCACAAGTATTCTGGAATCTGCATCCTTTAAAAGGATAAAAGGTAAATCTATCCACACCACAACCGAGGGAGGGAAGGAAGCCTACTATAAGGTACAAGGAAGATAATAGGGAAAACAAACCTTATCAGCAGTTCCAAATGGCAAAATTCTGCTTAGTACTAATGTATTTAAACTCATTTGTAGCATTATAATAAATTGAGTTGGCAGATGTCTACCGTAAATTTAATTGCTTGTGCTAATAAAATGCACAGCAAGTGAAAATATGTGGATTTTCACCACCTTTTTTTTATTAGATATTCTTGACCAATGCTAAATACTAGACCGAAGAAAATAACGAGGAAGCAAAATGAGAGGCCCTTATGCTAAGTTATTCAAAAGTAAATTTTAATATTAGCCAATTTCATAGAAACTACTACTGGGAAAATTCTTTGTTAAAGTAACTCGCAAATTTTGCAGTTCCAATATATTTTACGCTGCTTCATTTACTTCCAGACTTCATAATTGAATACAATGATTTTGAATTACCTTTGGCACCTTAAGTTTTGGGTAAAAATACAATGTGTGTGAATGAGAAATCCCCATGTTAAACGTCGCCCCCTACTGCAGAGGATATGGAAGCCACACACGGGAACCAGTAGCGGCGCTTGCCATCCTTATGGCCATCATCAATCATCGCAAGACCTTCCTGCACATACCAACAGGGATTTATAGGATCCATCAATCCAATTTTACAGACAGCAGGAATAGTGCAACTTGAAAGTGGATAATTCAGATATGGCGGCAAAAACTTACATCTAACAAAATATCAAGGGCATCAATAGCTCGGCCAGATGTCCAAGAAAGCCGTCTCTCTACCTCCTCAACAGTCACAAAGCCTTGAGCCTGAAAGAATGGAATGAATGACATGGAATTTGATTATTTATTCCATTAAGAATGGAAATATTTCAGGTTATTGAAAGTCGGAAAACCTGAGCCAGCTCCAGAATTTCATTATGGTCTTTGTTCAATTCAGTTGGAACGGAACGAACAAGCTTCTTCTTTCCAACAGAAATCACCTCAAAACCGCTACCTAGTATCTGAGACAAATTAATAGTCAACAGATATGCAATGCCAGAAAAACAACTAGAGAGACACAAGTCGCCCCACGCAATTGTGAAATGCAGAATTCAAAAAGTTCCATTCAATTTTAGCAAGTAATAAAATGCTATTAATGTGTACTCAGAATCTTAAAAAACTAATAATCTTACAATGGCTTTTAGGTTATAAAGTAATTTACCAATAGCATTAAATTAATTATATATGGTTTCCTCAACAAAAAAGGAACAGAAATGTAAAGAAATTCAGGGATAATTCTTTCACAAAATACCATGCCATAAACTAGCAATTGCTGCAATTCTCTTTCCCAAAATACTATGCCACAAACTAGCAATTGCAGCAATCAAACAACAAAAACACAATGGGAGAGGGAAATTCTCGACGCTCATCATGACACTGTAACGTGAAACATCACATGCTCATGTATGACGATTATTCATCTCACACATTATCTTCTAGAGAGAGAGAGAGAGAGAGAGAGAGAGAGAGAGAGAATTATTTGGCAACTAAATGTTCTTAACAAACCCAATAGAGTACCTAATATTAAAATATCAAAAACTCAAGCTATGAAAACCAGATACATCCCATTGCTGCCCTTACATCTTCAAATTACAGAAATTTATCACAATAGGTTTGATGCAATTAAGAAAGATAACTTAAAACATGTCATGACAGTCCTGACTCATTAGACGCATTTCGCCTCCATATAGTACCTTACATTTACATCTGTTTCTCAAAGATTTTACAATCATCAGCATGAAAAATATGATCGGAATCTTAATTACAAACCTTAAGCTTACTTATAGCACGCAAACAGTCATCCTCAGAAACAGCTTCACGATCACTTTTTCGTTTCTGACGAAGCAGAGTGCAGAGTTCCTGCAGGTTGATCAAACCTCCGTTGTGAGATCTTGTTGCTAAGCATATCTCAACAATTTGTACCCCTGTCTAGCCAAGTAGATGCATATCAGTATGAAACAGCGTATAAAATAACATTCCCTTTATTATAAGGTACAATTTTAGACATGAATCACAAGAAGCAGAGGAGCAAAACAGCATCCAAATAAAAAAACAAATAATTAACATGAATAAGTTCATCACTAGAAAAGTGAGATAATAGTCACTTTTACTATAGATGGCAGTATTTTGGAGAACCCTCTAATCCATAAATTTACAAACAATCTTTGGGTTTAAATCCAATTCTTAATATCAATTGAAAGACCTTGAGGCTCATGAAACAAATGAATGTTAGGAAATTTTTTTTTCAAATCCAGGTAAAGATTGAGCAACCTCATCAGGCACCTCAAATTAGGTTTATCAAAATCACTACTTGTGAGTCAAGTAATTGAAACCTTCCTTTTCTTTTTCCTCTTTGTGCGTGTCTGTGTGTGTCTTTGACATATAAAGTTCATTCATAACATGAATTATATAATGTCAACACAAACTGTTAAATGTGTTTCTGATTCAATATAAACACTAAGCAATAGCCAATAGACTTACATTTGAAACATTCAATTCAACCAACAAATCAAATAGCTTCCCCATCACCTCACAAAAGAAAATCATGCAATAAGTAACCCACCACACTTCAGAAAAGAACTATACAAACCAAGTTCATAATAGAAGTCACCAATCCCTAGCAGCTCTGCCCAAAACCCCTTATTCGAAGCCAAGGGATCCACTCCCACTTTAGCGCACATCTCATGGAATTGAGTCCTGAAAGTCGGGTTCTTGCGAATATCATTCTGCACAACACCGAAGTTTCAAACTTTCAATACAAAATTTCCCCTTTTTCGTCAAATATCAAGACAATGATAACACTTTTTTAAAAAATCAACGTAAAAACATAAGTCCCAAGTACAGAAACATTGCATAAGCACTGAAATCTCAAAACCAGTAACATGTTATTCATCCAAAAAGGGCTAATATATCATACTCAAGCACATGGCTATCAAAAAGTGTAGTCGAATAAAATTAATGACCTTGTGCTTGCGGGCAAATTCTTCAAGTTGAGAGCGAAAAGTAGCAAGTTGCTCCTTCATAAGATCAGTTCTTAGCTTTGCTACATTTTCCCCAAGTAATCTATATTGATCCTTCAATATACAATTGAAAAAAAATAATCAAAAGTAATCAGCAATAGAAAGACATAATCGATCAACGAAAAGAATATGAAAGAACCAAAGAGAGAAAGAAAGAAACCCTTGCAGCAGCAGCTGTTTGCAACCCGCCAATTCCAGGTCTCCTCCTCATTATTGTAGTCGAAAAGATTGCAACTTTCTTAATTCTGGGTTTCGCTTATATGATTTATTCGTAATCCTTGTGCCTTTGTTTCTGCAGGAGATGGACGACAGTGAACGAAATGATGGGGCAAGAGGACCCTGGAGGAAACGACGAATCGCCGACTAGATGTGATAAATGCAATTAGCTTTATCCCATATATCAAATAATTCCAACGCATCTTAACAATCAGAGTGGCGCAGCGGAAGCGTGGTGGGCCCATAACCCACAGGTCCCAGGATCGAAACCTGGCTCTGATATTTGAGAAAAGCTTCTTCCACTCTTTTTTTCGAAGCATTTTCCCGATTATTTTTTTGTCCTTTTTCTATTCTTAATTTTAAATTTGTAATTCACTCAAATGTATGACCTCAAGCATTTTCCCCATTTTTTTTTGTCCTTTTTATTTTTTAATTTTAATTTTGTAATTGACTCAAATGTATGGTCTTCCAATTCATTACTATAACCTGCAGGATTTTACTATTTTTTTTTTATTTCATTTGAAAATACTAAAATTTTTAGTAATTTATTTTGATATCATTTGAATTGAGAGATTTTATAAAATCTATAGATTTGAATTAAATTCATCGTTTGATAAGCCAAAAATATCAGAACTCATAAATTTTGTAAAATCTATCATTCTCTATGATCATTTTTTTTTAAGGTTTTTACTTTCTCATTTCTCACCTAAGAGGTGAAAAAGTCTAAAATCAATCATTTTTAATGAATAATGAATTGTTATAATATTTTTTTTTATTTCAATATTACTCCTAACCATCCATGGATTTTATGTTCAAACCAAACAATAGAATTTTTAAAATCCATTAATTTTACTATCCATTGATTTTGTCAAATTCATGAATTTTAAATTCTTTTTTCAAGTCAAAATTAGAAAATTTGATAGTCAATTTTTTAATACCATAAATGAGGTAGACAATTACATTTATAGTTATATAATATTTATGATTTAGAAGTATGAGCATAAAAAAGAAAAACTATTAATCATGTAAACAACCCATACAAATTATATTCATTCAAACTATGTGACTCTTTATTTTAAAGAATATATTTTATGTGATAAAAAATATTTTTGTGGATATTTAAATATAAAAAGTAGAAAATTTTTATAAAGTTCAATGCACTCTCTATATTTTGCTATTTATTTCACTTTATCCAATAAATATTTAATATCTTAATTTTTTTATCTTTTCTTTTTATTTAATAAATATTTAATGTCTTTATTTTACTGTACCTAATAAATATTTAACAAAAATAAAAATATTTATCAATAAGTTATTAATATATATCTTAAAAATTAGAGTATATATTAATTATTATTAGAATAAAGAGTCAATTTTAACTTTTTAAATATAGAAAGTTAAACTCACTCTTTTAATTTATAATTTAGAGATAGAGAAATTGTTAGAGTTCCTTTTTATTGCATTACTCATTATAATAAAGAGATTGATCTAAATAAATAATCTCTTGCTGATGCTCTAATGATAAATAATTTTGATTTGGTGAATTAAGTAGTTTTTTATTAGCTTGATTTACTGACTGGCTTTGTAAGTGCATTTATATTGTAATGTATCTTGTGCTGCATTCGTTTGACTTAAAAGAACTCCATCGTGCTTTTTCCAAGCAATGTTGGAAAGAAAGCTGCTACTTTTCTAGCAGCACAGAATATTGTTAAAAATATATGCATGGCATTGGGGGTACTTCTCATGCTTCTCAAATTTCAGATCAGCATAGATACCAAAAAACGGTTGATTCATTTTTTTTTTTTACTAAAATCAATCAAACCAATTTTATTTCACAAACTGAATTGAACCGCAATTTAAAAAAAATCAAATAAATCGAACTAATTATTTTATAGGTATATCAATCGAAATGAATCTATAAAATTTTAGTTTGTTCAGTTCAATTTAATTTAATTACTTGTATTTTAAACCTAGTTCAATTTAAATTGGTTTAATTTATTAATAATTTTGATTTTATTTGGTTGTTTATATAAAAAAATGAACTGAAGATCAAAAACTGAAATTTTTTTAAAATGAAAACCAAACCAAACTAAATTTTATTGAAAAATCAATCCGACCAAACTAAATTAGTTTGATTGAATTTTTCGATTCGATCCAATTTTTACTGATCCATCTATTAGTTGTTATAGGAAAAATGGGTCCATTTCAAAATGCAGATATACAAGACATTCATAAGATGGGAAACTTAATGGCTTGATCACAAGGGGGAAAACGAATCAACTGAATTGTATTAGTTATAAGGTTAATAATTAATGGGAAAATGATTTTCAACTCATAAAAATATCCATCGCTCTTGATAAATTTAAACATGAGACAATTAGATTTCAAGGTATCACCTTAATCACCAGCTAAATAATCATTTGCAAGTATTTGTAAGGTTGTAGTCCTATTATTTTAATTGCTCATGTTGCTGTTGTCCAACAAGAAATGCTACATTAAGAAATCTGTCTTTTCCATTATTAGTATTTCTATTTTATTAGTCATTCGTTTGGTAGCAGTTTATCATTAAAAAAAAAAAAATTCTAAAGCTTTCTCTCTCGCATCGCAAAATCCAATATAATTCAACTTTTTTTTTTAATGGTCATAATTAAATTCTAATCCTGCTGGAACTAACAAATTCAATGAGTACAGATAAAATTAAACCGCAAACTTCACACTCTTTAAGTATGAATTTGGAGTGAAGCTTCTCTCACCTGCCCATCATTTTTCAACCTAAAACATCATTCCAAGTAAATTTGCTTGGTGCTCTCGATTGTAATTCTACTTTGTTTTATTAATAAAAAATTGTGATAGATTAATGAAAAAAAGCAATATATTTACAAAAAAAAAAAGTAATTTTTTTCTTATTTTTAAAATAATTACTTAATATAAAATAAAAATTAACAAAGAAAATCATTATATGTAATAAAAATAAAAAAACTAATTAATTTAACGAAAAAATTACTTTATTTCAAAAAAAAAAAAGAATAGAAATCAGCAAATTTACTTGTGATCAAAGCCAAGGACTATTCATCTGGATGGAATGTCTCGTATCCTTGTACAAAAACAAAGCAGTAGGATAAATACCTGAGCCTCAATCATGGCACTTAACAACCCTAATCAATCAAACTTTGGTATAAAGTGATATGAGAAGTTGTCTAACAGATTTCCACCTCTACAGATCCTTTCAAGCATGTATCAATGCATATGTAATAAGTAGTGACAAAAACAAATTTTGTATTTGAACCAATAATCAAATTTTCCTTTACAAGGTCTTATAAATTGTATATCTGAATTGAAAACACGTGTTTCAGCAGCTAGTATGTAGTTGGTAGTAATGAAATTTTAATTTTTCTATCAGCTAGATAATTGCATTTGATATTTAGAATGAATCCTAACTACGCTGATATCCCTGTAGCTTCTTTTGGTATCAAAAATAGAAAGGCAACAGGGATGTAAGTGCAAAGAACTTGGATCCCAATGCCCAAAAGGAGGTTGTCAAAAGAACCTGATGAGAGGTTCAAAAATGAAGCCAGCCCGGCACCAGTGAACTGTCCCAGGGTGGAACCTAAATTGTTTATTGACATAAAAAGGGCAAATAGAGTCCCCTCAATTCCTGGTGGGCATAATTGTCCAGATAAAATGAGGAACGGCATGAACCTGTGATGGGATGATTCAAATTAGTCATTTAGTCAACTGATACTGCTTAGATTATGGATTTGTGCACACATAGCATATATTATTATTTATTTATTTTTTTTCAAAAAAAGAACTAGGAGGAATATGCACATACTTGAATTGATTGATTGCATCAGCAAGAGCAGATCCGCAAAGGACCATGGTCTTATCTGAAATTCCGTAGGCAAGATTGATTCGAGACACTAAGACCATATCCAGGATACTCATGAGTGACAATCCAATTTGTGCGGACCTGTGTTATGTACACAAAGCAAGATAAAACAGCCTTAGGTAAATCGAATTAAAGAAGGAACACATACATTCTGCATTGCTAAGGTTCTTACAAGAGAATCTTCCGCAGCTTCATGTTCTTGAAGTAGCGATTGTAAGTAAAGGTTCCAAGCATGAGGCCCAACTGTCCAATAACACGTGCGGTCCCCAAAAAGGTTGCATCCAAGTTCAAGGACTCGGTCTGGTAATAGAACATGACTGTTGAGAGGTTCGGTAGAGTGACATGTGCTAGGAAAAACCAAGCCATTGGTCTGGTCTTCCCAAGGCCAAGGTCAAAGCAAGAGTAAACATGATTAGAAGAATAAATAAATGTGTAGATGAAGGACATCAAAATTAAAAAATGAAGAAAAAAGAAACTCATATAACAGGGAATAGGCACATTTAAACCACAGATATTGAGGGTAAACAAAAGCATAAAGCTGACTTAATAATTTGACAACTCATTCTGCAGTGCAGAGTATCAGTTGCATAGACCATTTATTAGCATGACATCTATAATTTCAATCAAAGCCTAACGACGGCCAACCTTAAAGAGTCAATGTTGACTTGAGACCTTCGACCGTTTGAGAATACTTGTTGACAAAATTAGGATTCATCAGTAGTTACCTCAAAATGATTGGCTGCCTAAAAGTGTGCAACAAACTGTAAGTGGCAGCTCTCAGAGACTGCAACCAACCCAATGCTAAGGAATTGTCCTTCTCAGGTATCTGTGATTTAGCGTTAATAGTAATAGCTGTCCTCTTTGTGCTATTCTTTTGGCTCTTCTTTCTTCTTGAAGTGCTCCTATTTGTCTTCTTTGCTAAGAAACTATCTTCATCCAAGATAATATCGTTCCCGTTCACAACATGGGAGCTGCTCATGGAATTGGTGAACTCAGGCAAACCTTCACTGCCTACAGAATTCTCCCTAACCAAACCACACGAAAATAACTGTATGGCTGGAAGTACAGAGAAAAGAAGGAAAATCGTATCAATCTGTAAGTTGGTTAATGCATATCCTCCTAACAAACTGCCACATATTCCACCCAAAGCCATGGATAACCAAGATATTGACTGGAGATCTCCTGCAAATGAGGCCCTGTTTAATGAAAGCTGTATGTCATATTCTCGAGGAAATAATCAACAGCATGCAATTCAGAATATCAATCAGTAAATCGTAAAATACATTAAACATGTTGCCAGAGTAGATTGAAGGAAAGTGCATGCCAAACAAAATGATCCATGCAACAAGATTAGCAACACATTTCCATAGTTAGCAAACTCAGAAAATTGTTAGAATTGCAATGCAATTTCAACATTTATTAACAACAATCTAAGAACATGGAAATGAAAAAGAAGCTCAAATGTGTACGTACCGCTCAAATCTTACTGCCTCAGCAATCATTGCATCTACCACAACATCTGCCATGGCAGATCCCAAGTTTTGCAGAGTCAAGAAGACTATGAGGTGCCATCTGGAACTTCTCAATGTTGCATTCAAGCCTAGAATAGGCCACGGCACTAGAGAGAGGACAGTTGCAATCAATAGGTATGGTATCCTTTTTCTTCCCTTAATTGGGATGCAGTCTGACAAAATTCTACAGCCGCATGAAAAATTAAGATCACCTAAATAGAAATACTAATAATGGAAAGGACAGATTTCTTAATGTAGCATTTCATGTTGGATGACAGCAACATGAGCAATTAAAAAATAGGACTATAAACTTGCAGATACTTGATACGACAATCCAGTTGATTTGTTTTCCCCAAGCCATTAAATATCCTATTATATGAATTTCTAGTATATATGCTTTTTGAAATGGACCCATTTTTTCCTATATCAACTAATAGTTTTGGTATCTATGATGATTTGAAATTCGAAAAGCATGAGAAGTGTCCCCGTGCATATATTTTTTAACAATATCCTGTGATGCTAGAAAAGTAGCAGCTTTCTTTCCAACTTTGCTGGGAAAAGCACGATGGAGTTCTTTTGGTTGTATAAGTCTAACAAATGCAACACACATTACAATATAAATGCAGTTACAATGACCAGTGAGTAAATTAGCCTGTCACCACATAAAAAAATATATGAAGCTACAATATATGCACACAGAAGTTCAAGCCAAATACAAGAAGAACGATACCCGTATAACGGTTTTATGCTCCATGGAAAAAATGCTACTGAAGACACAAATTGGGAGGCTGAGGGTGACAGCTTAAGTCTGTCTTTAAGGTGGTAAGATATCGCTGTCCATATAAAGGATCGGAAACCCTATGCTCATAATTTCACAATATAAAAGAATCCAATAAGTTTATGAAAGTTCAATGAAAGGTGACAAATAATAATGAAGAAATAAAAATCGGTTCATAATGAGATAACAAAATATTATGAACAAAGTTCAAAAAACAATGTTATATAGTACAAATTCAGAGCGCTGAGAATCACCGAAGAAAAAATAATTCCACCAAAGACTTATAATTAATTTTCAACTGCAGAAACTATTCCAAAGTACAGTCAAAGGCATGTAGTTAAAAAAGATCGAGTACGAGGAAGAAATGCAGGCCATGGAAGACCATGGAATGACAAGTTAAAATTTGGTTCATAACAAAATTTGTCCTCCATAAGGCATTTTATGGGAAGATTTAAATCATATTTTAGATTCATATCCCATTCATTGAAAAAAGAAGAAAGAAATGTCTAATTTTGAAATGTCATATATCCCATTCATTGAAAAAAGAAGAAAGAAATGTCATCATAATTTTGAAATTTCCTCGTCACACTTCTCTATTGATGTTATCTGTGAAGCAGTTAAGCTGGGAAATATATCAAATTGTTTGTGTCAAACAAGGCATTTCGAAATCGAACAACTCAAAAATCTGTGTAATTATGAGAAATTAAAGTAGTGATAACATTAACCAGACATCTATGCAGGCATCCATTTCAATTTCATTTTTGATTCCATAAATGTCCAGGAACTATGAAGAGAAGAGTTGACATAATTTGGTTCATTTTTTTTTCAAAAGTAATGGCTTGTTTCTCTTTAAAAAAGACACTGAGAAAGATAATCTACCTTAGTTAACTAATAGAAGAATCCTTTTTTTAGCCGCTTATAAGAGGATATGAAACACGTCACTAATAAACACAAATTCCCAAAGCCAAGCAACTAACATTCTCAAAATCAATCCAAACACACGAATGAAAATGTTCATAACAACACCACTGTCCCCTAGAGTTCCAAACCAATACATTAACTAAAGAAAACATCAAAAACCAACAACTCCTCAAAAACCCAGAAACCAAAAAAAAAAACAAACAACATAATCCACATCTTCAAAACCCCACTATTTCTACCGTCCCCACAAAAATGAAGAACAACCCATCATTCAAAAATACCCAAAAAAATATGTCCATGCAGAAAATTCGTCAGTTTGGCCCAAACCAAACAAACAAAGATTCATAAAGCACAAAAAAATAAGGAAAAAGAAAAGGGAATTGAAACCTGAGTAAAGTATATCAAGCAAATGAGCCATATAAACGAAGCGCCAAATGCTTTTCCTAACTGTTTCAACCATCGAATCATTGTTCAAACCCAACAAACAAAACAAAGATAACGATCTGATATTTTTCCTGTTTTCATGCATGAATCAGCAAATAAATATTTCCATTTTTTACTTGTCTTTTCGACCCGAAACTCCATCCGCTTCAACGGTTTTATTAGTTTCCTTTTTCTGTTTGACTTTCATACCCTTGTTGTTTCCATAAGGAAGGGGAACGTAACATGCAGGCTGCTGCAGGGCTTTTTCGTCATTTCTGAATGTGCCGTGATGCCGCTGCGATCCTTACCGGCCACGTCCTATTAGCCTACCAGATCTCACCAACTCAGCTTTGGGGCCCACCAATATTACCGTTATCAAAGTTTATTGTTGTCGCAGGTGCGTTAAAGCCTGATCCATTCAATAAAGGCTGGTCAAATAAAACAGGCAAGGAAGTAGGAGTAATTTTTAAAAATTAGTTTCGATTATTGAAAAATTAAATTTCAAGTCAAAGCAGTTTAATAATTTCATTTATTGGATGTTACCGAAATTATTTTCCTCAAATTCTTAATAAATATTCATGAAATTTTGCTTTTTTTTTTTATTGCCATCAACTAGAACAACTTTACAAATTCAATTTTTACAGATAATAACTGTTATTAAATCTTTTTTTTAAAGAGAATATCAATTCAAAGCTTTTTTTTTTCTTTTTTTTTTTCTGATGACAGAAAAAATATTTTAAAAGTAGAGTGCTAAAATTTGAACTTCCCACCTCTTTAATTAGATTATTAAACCATTACTAGTAATTTAGAGATTTTCTTTTAAAATCTCCTCCAATTTTTTTTTTACAATTTCTACACTAATCAATCATTTCATATGAATTGTCAAATTGAAAAACTTCACAGAAAACTCTCAAATTAGAATTAGAAGGCTTTAAAATATATGGTTAATTTGTTTTTTGCGCACCTTTTTGATTTTGTTATGACCATAGAATGGAAGTTATGCTTATTTATATCAAGGATTATGATTAACAAAGAAAAGCTTTCTTTGTTACCAAAAACTTTACCCTCTTTTATGATCCATGAAAATAGTTCAAGAAGCTGGTTATTTTCCAATTTACCAGGGCATTAGCACAATATGTATAGCTTTATCTGACGGGTGGAAGTCCTTGTTGCTAACAATAATAACCCAACTTCTAGTTGATTATTATGTCTGCAACTATGGAAAATGTCAAAACAGATAGTTTTCCAATCTCAAGAAACAAAGTTTAAGCAATTGGTAAGTTGAGAGAAATAATGGTTGATCAAGTCTATTGCTGTACAGTTACTTCAGATAATCAGTTGACCAAACCAAAATGTTGCCATAGTCATCTGGTGACGAAAATCAAGGATGCAAAAAGGATACCTTCTTAAACTCTACTACAGTTTGCCTTCAAAAGCTTTCTGAATATATAAATAAGATTAACGAACCTGGCATTTTTCTGCTGTTATTTGTGTATGACTAACAACATAGATAATGCAGTGACCATCTGGCCAAGTCTATCACAGACGTGCATTTTGAGGTCTAACTGCACATGTTTATGGAAAACATAAACAAACTATCTCTAATTTCTTTAGAACGAGCTTAGTTCTTAAGTAGAATGTACATGATAACTTTGGCATCTAGATGCAGTACGTAGGCACACTAGCAGGGCGATAGACAAATGGTTTGACGGTGTGAGAATAACCTGATGGACGATTGTAACTAAACTTCACACCTGTGCTTCCCTCCCCAAGATGGGTGCAGTGCTCATGGAAACTGCTGATAGGTCGTGCCAAACATGCATCCCAACGGTCACTCTCAGGCATGGTCTCTGCCACAGTGTATATCCCCTTTGCGTTTGTGAAAGCTTGGTAATTAAGAACTTCACCAGATTTTGTTATGCAAAGAACAGCTACTTCAGCACCTGCATCAAAACAACCAGAACCACCCAATTTAACGCCTCACTGAATGTAATCACTGATGAGTGATGATCAAGTTCACTGTTGCTTTACAAACATCAAATGTTATCCTAGACAGTTCATTGCCAATGTCACAAGGTCATCAGAAAGTTCCATAAATCTAACCTCCTTTGCTAGTACCTTCTGGAATACAAATAAAGGTGAACCATTGTACATGCAAGAAATAAGTCATCAGGAGGTTTCTTCCGCATAATATAAATTGGAGAACTTAAACTTCACAGAAACACAGATATGACAACAAAATTTTGAAATAAATGTAACTGAACTGCAGTGTTAAGTAAGAAGATTAGGGATTTCCTAAAATAATTCAAAGTAAATTTAAATTGATGAGAAAAAAATTTCCAACAGATCAAGTCACAAAATGCAGCAAAATATATATATATATATATATATATATATATAAACCTTGAATGTCATCAATCATCATGCCATAATTCCATAAAGCCTTTAAAATCCAAAATCAAATCTCTCTCTCTGTCTCTCTCTCTCTCTTTTTTGTTACGTCGATCCAGGAACACACTGAAGCATTTTGATCCGAATATATAAAAGCACACAAACAAAGCAGTAATCTTTAGGAAATGTACTGCAAATCAACATCAGCACATATTAACTCACACTCAGAAGAACAACAATTCAACAAGAAGTTCCAACAGATAGTATAACAAGACACACTTCCATAATTTCTTCATCACAAGTCGAGAAAAAAAAAAAAAACTATCCAACTATGATTCACCAAAAGCCTACTAACAAAGGGGAACCACCCAATTAGTGCAAAACCCATGAACAATTATAACTCCAAAGACAAAAACCCATCTCATAAATTGAACTAAAGAACCACATATCAATAGATAAATTCCCAATTAGATAAATAAAAAACATAAAGCAGACCTTCTAAGACATGATCTTCAGGCCCAATGGAGGAATCACCACACACATCACAAACAACTCTGCCATGGATTTCACCAGTCCAAGCTTTCACACTGGAGACAAGCACCACTAACAGAAAAATAACCGTCACCAAATTTCTTCTTGTGGGTTGTCTTTGTGACTCCATGGCCGGCTTCGTTGCTTTTCTAGTCTCTCGATGTCCACGCTGAGAGCGGAGGCTTTTGAATGTCTTTAGTTGATGTTCTCTATGGTTTGCTGTGACATGACATTTGATTTGGGCGAATGAATTCTTTCAAAATTTGAACGACACGTAGTTTAAAGTGGCAGGTGAACATTTCATCATTGTGGGTGGACCACAGGATATGTAAAGACGATTGCCTCCATCGTGTGTGCTTGTATAATGTTATACTTTACCCATGTATGATAAGATAAAAAAGAATGTGTATTAAATGATGGTCTATTTTCACATGAATAAAAAAATATAATAATTAATTCATTAAGCAATTATGGATGATTATTTAGATATCGGCCAAATGTATAATAAGTTGCATCCTAATTATTGACGAAAGTTACTTTTAACACTTCATTTTCAATTTTAATCAATTTAACACTTTTTATTTTTATTTTTAGTACATTGCATATTAATTCATTAAGCAATTATGGATGATTATTTAGATATTGGCCAAATGTATAATAAGTTGCATCCCAATTATTGACAAAAGTTACTTTTAACACTTCATTTTTAATTTTAATAAATTTAACACTTTTAATTTTTATTTTTAGTACATTGCATATTAATTCATTAAGCAATTATGGATGATTATTTAGATATCGGCCAAATGTATAATAAGTTGCATCCTAATTATTGATGAAAGTTACTGTTAACACTTCATTTTTAATTTTAATCAATTTAACACTTTTAATTTTTATTTTTAGTACATTGCATATTAAAATTTGTATTTTTTTTTTCCAATTAGATGCATGTAAAAAAAATTGCAAAGATACATACTTATGCGTAAGTATCACGCATTTTAAATATATATCTTTCTCTCTTTCTTGACTACACAAATTTTTCTTTTACTACTTTCACAATCCTAACTAATTTTCAAAATCAAATAAGAAGTTTTTTTTAATTTCTATTTGCTCAATTTATTTTTCTCCAAATTTATGTAAAACTATTTAATTCCTAGAAATTATGTCCACCTTGTCATCTACAAATTCAAGATCCATATTTGCCTCTCCAACGTTACTACATTTCTTAGGATCTTTGTGCCAATCGTGAAAGTAATTTAAATTACTTGTATGCTGAAATTTGGACAAAGTCGTTCCAATTTTCTTTGCATGCAATCATCTTTATCACTTTCATGCATCAACCTATCTCTTCTCCTTTTCTTCCTTTCACTGCTCATTCAATCTCTCTCTCTCTCTCTCTCTCTCTCTCTCTCTCTATTATAATCTTCGATTTTGATCTTTCTTTCTCATTCATCGATCTCGTAGCCTTATTATTTTCTGCAATTCCATCGATTTATCATCTTCTGCAATAACAAGATAAATTTATTAGCCAGAAAAATAATATTTTAAATAAAATCAAAAAGCTTAAATCGGATGATGAACTTAGGGAGTCTCTTAAGTTACCACTTCTGTCCTTTTCTTGGATGTTAAACTATTTGCAGTGGCTGCCATACTCACTTGTCCTCAGTCATTTATTCCTTCTAGCCTATTCCTCACAATCGGCGAGACTTAGAAGGTCGAATCTCATTTAGCTGCATTCTCTTTAACTCCATCTATCTTTCTCTTGAATTGTGCAATTGAAACTTATGGAAAATATGGGTGAATAACATATGAAAAAAAAAAAAAAAAAAACTATTCGATGAAATATGACAAGGAAATGGATGGTCTTGATATATGGTAAGGAGAAGAGATTTATGACTTTTGATTGAGGAACATTTATGGTTTTCTTTTATTTGTGTGAAATCAATTAATTTAAGTTTTTTTTAGCCTCATTTGAATGATTTTGCAGTATATTCTACACAATAATATATCACATATATAAAATAGACTTATAAATAAAATAATATATTTTTTCAAAATTAATATCATAAAAAGACAAAAAATATTAATTATGAGAAATGAAAATATCTCAAATTAAAAGGAGCAACACTTCCTTACTAATTTAGCAAATGCATGGATCTTAGTGTTTTTCCCCCCCAGTTAGATCGTTAAAGAATTAAATTGCAAATTTTAAATTTTTTAGTAAAAAATTTGATTTGATTTAATTTTAATTTTATTCACTAAAAAACTAGATGTCACAAATTAAATTGACTGGAATCGAATAATCACACCAAACAAGATCAAAATGGCTTGGTTTGATTTTAATTTTTCATATTTTCGATCTAGTTCTAATGCTTTAATTTTCAAGGATCAATAATTCAATCCAATTTCAATTTTTTAAATAATATAAATTGACTCAATCATGTACAACTCTAATTGATATTTATAAATCTATTATATATGTATCATAAGTTGATCCAATTTAAATCTTGAAAATTTTTAGAGATTTTATTTTATAGTGATTATCAAATTTGGAAATTTAGTTTGAGTCAAATATTTTGAAACCGTACTCACCAATAAAATTTAAAATAAACTCAATGCACTACATCATTTATGTACTAATTAAAAAAAGTTTTCAAATGTAAAATGATAAAAAAAAGAAACTTACATAATTAATAAATTTTTAATAATAATATAAAAATGTTCTAATAATACATAAATATTAATTAACTTCATCTTCTGATATCTAATTCTTGGTTCAAAAATGTTAGTCTCTTTTTTTTTTTTTTGAAAATTACAAAAAGTTTGAGATTAATTTTTAAAAAGAAGCATAAAGATATGACCATTGAATAGCTCTCTCACTTCTCTATCATATTCTCTTAATTTCACTATCTGCACTTTATCTTTATAACTGCCTATCAATCTCTCTCTCTTTAACTTCTTCATTGCTACCACCAATTTTGAAAGCTAATATTAAATACAACTTTTGAAATTGAAAAAAGGAAAAGAAGTAAAAAAAAGGAGAAAAAAATGAATAAATATGGTTGAAAATGATTTAAATATGTTGAGGCTATTAAAAATAAAAATGAGACTTGAAATTTTTTTTTTTTCTCCTTACGGCTCTTTAAAATTTTCTCATATTTACCAATATATAACTAAAGCTATTTAGCAAAATAATTACAAGTGCAAGATTATACTATAAAATTATTTTATTATAATGACATTTGCACTTAAAACATTTGATTTAATATTTATTATTTTTTTAAAAGTCACAAAATTATCATTTTGGCATATAAAAAGATTGAAAAAATATATGTGTTTTAAGAGATTGAAATCGGTTTCATAATTTTCAGTAGTGATCAAGCTCATATTAAATATTACTCTTATATGTAATTGATTTTATTATATATTATTTTTTAATATCATATTAAAAATTTTAATTTATATAATCATAATGACAAAAAAGATAAATATAAATTTAATAAAAAACAGAAATTCAAGTTTATCTTCGCTAAAGTGTGTGTCTATGTCTATATATATATATAACTTACATAGAAATTCAAATTTATCTCTGATATAGCGTGTGTCTATGTATATAACATATTTATTAACTAACTATAAAAAAATATTTATAGAAATTTGTTTTTTCTTACGAAAAAAAAAAAAAAACTCGTAGTCTTACCATTGTTTAACCAAAAAAGAAGCTATTGTTATGCAAACTTGCATTAAAAAAAAAAAAAAATAGTAGCTTGTGCAGAAGAGGGGAACTAAGGCTTTTAAAAAAAATTAATAAAAGAGAAATAGTAGAGAGGGAACACCATATATATTAGTATTAATATAAAGAGTGAAATTCACTATATTATTTTATTCACTTGACACTAATTAAAATAATATTAAAATTAAATATTATATTATTTTTATTAATATTATATTATTTATAATAAAAATAATAATAATATATATATAATTTATAATTCAATAATAGGTACCGAAAAATTCAAACCGTGTTATGTCTATCATTCATAGCTACATATATAATGTTTAAGCTGCCTCATTTTCTTGCATCTTCGCCTATAAAAATTTTTCCATACGGTGCTGAGATTGGTTAGCTTTTTTATGAAATTCCCCCAAAAAACGGTAACAAATTTTAAAAAGAAGCACAGATATGACCGTTGCATGGCGCTCTTCCTTCTCTACCAGACTCTCTGAATTTCACTCTCTGTTTTCTCTTTAACTTCGTCATCACCGCCACCTTCGGTCGGATTTGTAAATGCCGACCTACTGACTCTCTTCTCGAGTCACATGAGTTTCTCTTCCTATACCTCATTTCAGGCATAGCTTTATCTTTTGAAATATTGAATTTCTGTTCGATGAATTTCATCTTTTTTCCCTCAGATCTATGCTTTCTAATGCGTTCAGGGAGGCATTGGATCTACGAAATTTGAATTTTTATTAAATTGATTGGATTTGGAATCTGCATCTTTGAGGTTTCTATTTTTTCTTGTTCTGATTTGTTTAAAGTTTGTGGTTTTGTGAAATTGAATTTATTTTTTTCGACGAACTTCAACTTCTGGTTCTAATATTTGTGCTATCTATTAAGGCCTAGGTAATGACTATGACTCCATTCAGCTTCCTCTTCACCCCTCTATCCTTTCCTTCTCCTACCCATGGCAACCACTAATTACGGTGACCGGAGCTGTGTCGGTGAAATCCTTGGTGGTTTACATATACCATCACATAAGAGTGAAGAATGTGTACGAGGCATCGTTCCAGACGTTATCCGAGCGGTCGTTCAAGAGAACTCCTTGGCCGTCTCTTGATGCCTTTGCTTAGTACGACTACAACGATTGCGTTTTCTAGGTATTATTATTTTCTTACAATTTGTTTGGTTTACACGTTTAAAAATTATTTGTTATACATAATAATGACAATTTATTAAAAAAGAGCTAAAATTATGGATTCATCTTATCTAAAATTATTAAAAAAGAGCGGTTGTTCCAGAAAAACCTCTTTTCCCATATACTCTAAAATCTAAACTTTGAGTCCTTTATCTAATATCTAATCCTTCGTACCCTCCCAGCCTAAAAAGAAATTATGGTCGTTTTTTCCTGTTCTTTGGGTATCTATTTTTCTTTGAATGTTTTTCTATATTAATCTGTATAGATATGTATCTCTTTACATGATTGTTTCATCTTATCTAACGAGCTTAGAAAATTTTCTTAATGTTTTCCAGGGTATGTGGATGCTATTTCGAGTTCAATAAAATTCTGTTGTATATGTAAAAGACGAAGCAGTATCATCAGAAATCCACAATTTCAGCAATACTGAAGAAGAATGCAGAGATGATATACCTTCCTAGTTGTCTTTCAATTTGCCCCACAGTAAAGCGTGTTGAGGATACTGTGAATTCTTAACTGCGAGAGAAATACTGTGAAAAGATTATTCAAATGCAACGATATGATGACAAAGCAATTGCCATGTAGGATCAGCTCGCCTCATATGTTTGCCCCAATTTTATTACACCCTCAGCTCCAATTTTTGAAGAGCCTATTCTAACTATAACCAGGTATGCACCATCTGTGTTATTAGCTTAAAAAATATCAAATGGAATGCATTTTCATGTTTAATTTCCCTTTGACCAGGTTAACTTTGCCTTTGAGTTAAATCTCAAAAACAAGAAATGATTTGAGTTTAATTGATAGATGCAGTTAAGATGTGCTTCACATGCCTTAAAAGAATTTGATTGCAGTATACTGCTTTATTCAAATCCATCTAAAAATTGAGAATTTGTTTTGTATGCCAAAGAAAATATAAAAAAAAGTTAAAAAATTAACATTGAGTGTTCCTCAGCTGGAAGCAAGATTTGATTTATTTTCCTTTTTAAATGACATTAGAAAACAAAATCACAAGGGTCAGATCATTCTCCTAAAAGAATTGGCAATAGGAGTTATGCATAATTCAATGACATGGTTTGCATAAAAAGCGGTATGGCCTTTCTAGTTAATGCATTTTTCAGCTTATCATGCAACTTTAAAATCACATTTACTAAATTTTCCGTAGTGCTGGTGTGCTTGTCAGGGGAATGAAATCCCCTTATTTCATTTCACCTTTCCCCTCTTTTATGATGTGGTTGTGAGATGAACTATTCCCTTGATATTGGCCATTTCTCTCTCCCTTCTTCCTCACATGTATACTTTAGGTGTATGAGATACTAATAGTCTTTCTTATCCCACATGATTCCTACAGGCTGCAGTTGAGGCCATTTTGTTATGAAGTAACGTAGCAAGAGCTGTTATCTAGTGTCTTGACCTTCCTGAAAGTGTCATGTGTTTTTATAATCTTTGGGCATGGTGGGTGAGTTTCAAAGCTTTTGTCAGTATAGGGCTAAGATGAAGAACAAGACTGAGCAAGAGATCGTGCTTTTGAGGCAACATGATCAAGTATGCTATATTTATTAAATATATTGTTGCTTTGATTGAATCTATGGATTGGCTTGAGACAGGCGTGGAAAGTGTATGGATTGTTTTACTTCTTGTGCATGCCCTGGTGGGAAAATTGATGATCATTCAGATTTTGAAGCTGGAGAAGGAAGGACTCCAACAGTTTACAGCCACTGATGGGTATGATTACAATATTGGAGTGAAGTGTGGAAGTTATTTTGGTATTTCAGCATGGATGGATTTGCGGCAACTTAGCTGCCTTTTAGGTGACTATCATACACCCTAAAGTGCTTATTTTCCATTGACATTAGTTAACGAGGAGTTTATACCAGGGTTATGGAAGCCACATAAGATTGGTTATGATGTGGAGGTATGTTGGTTAAGTTTTAAAAGTTTTGTTGTTACTCTTAAGTTCTGTAACTATGGCTTTCAACACATAAAATTAATGGTGTACTTTGACATAAAATTAATGTTGTAACTATGGCTTTCTACATAATGCATTTTTTTGCACTTCAAATCTTACATTTTGTTCATCCAATTACTTCATGGTATAAATATAATACTCATTGAGGTCACTACTTCTACGTGTTCTATAAAGCTATTAACGCATACAAAAACTACATATTGGTTTCTCTCATTCTCCAGCAAGGATAAGGTATGGTAGGTACACTTTGTTCTTTTGCTTTGCCAATCTCTTTACATAACAATCATACTAGCTTGAAACATTAGGTCAATTATATGTTGTCAAAAAAATTCAGTGAGAAAGTATTGCATGGAGAATTTGGTTTAGATGCCTAGCCTAAGCAGTTTTAAACTTGACATTTGCATATGATAGTTTTCCATCAATCCTTCTTACATAACGACATAATTAGATCACTTGAAATGTTAATTTGTGAATCTCATGGTGACAGTTCTCCACCAATTTTCCTGACTATGCTTCTTCAGCAGATTAAAGAAATTTGAAGAATTTCTTCTGCCAGGTCATTACAAATTGGAGCTAAACATTATTTGGTAATTTTAGTTTGTTGCATTACATAATGAGTTACAGCCATGATATGACCAGAATTTCTTTTCTGCAATGCGTACTTTGACATAAACATTTTTGTTGAGGTGTGAGCAGCAAAAAATTTTTATGATCTAAATTTTATTATGATTTTATAAATCAAAAGAAAATTAATATTTTTTATAGTTTTTTTCAAGTATCAAAAAATATATTGTCCAGAGACAATATATTTTTCAAAAAAATTATTTTTCATGAAATGAATGGAGCCTAAGATTCTAAAAAAATTAAGTTGTTTCATTATTTTTAAAGTTTCTTACCTAGTTTGATTTATTTGTTTGTAAAATATAGGATTATTATTAATATTTGAATTTTATTTTTTTATGCACTGAAATATCAAATGAAATATTAAAATTTTAACACACTTATTTTACAAATGAAATTTCATTTTTTAGTATAACCTAAATTATTAGTCATTGAAAAGTTTCTGCACATAAGTTGTTTTATCACCTTACCTTTGCTGATCGGCCTTCCAAAATTCATGAAGATATGGTAGTTTTTTTCCTGTAAAAATATTTATAGGATTTTGGTATTGCAATGCCATAGAAATGCCATAACGTAAAATCCTGGCCCCAGGCTCAAATTCTTAAAATTAGCTAAGAATTTCCTCGATGATGCATGTTAGCCCTTGACACCAAGAAGGGGGGTTGAATTGGTGTATAAAAATTTAAAAACAAAGAAGAGGGGAAGAATAATGAGAATAATGAAGACAAACGATTTATAGTGGTTCGGGTATAATCGACCCTACGTCCACTCCCCAATTCACCAATTAGGTATTTCACTATCACTAGGTGTTTTCAAGCTCACACCAAACTTGTACAAATGTGTTTTGATGGCTCACACACAACCTTACAACAATGTGTTTTTAGGCTCACACACAACCTCACTC
The DNA here is from genome assembly GCA_949677035.1 of Omphalea diandra. Classification (NCBI taxonomy): domain Eukaryota; kingdom Viridiplantae; phylum Streptophyta; class Magnoliopsida; order Malpighiales; family Euphorbiaceae; genus Omphalea; species Omphalea diandra. Next base: position 28,346 of record CATIWR010036680.1, read on the forward strand.
AA
>CATIWR010036681.1:0-50234 GCA_949677035.1 Omphalea diandra
ATGACATCGCGTGTGGAAATAACCTTTAATAGCCTATGTGGCATTTAAGAGGAAAAACTCTTTATTTTCGTACATGGATATGATGATGAGTTAATTATGTTTAAATATTGTTATGTTATTTGAGATTGAAGTATCATTATGCTTTTACTTACTGAGTATGCAAACTCACTCTTTTGTATAAAATCTTATTTCAGGAAGAGTAGACTAAAGATTGCATCCAATATACTTTTCAAAGTCGTTGTCTAGCTGTGTAATAGAGGTTGGGCCAGTATGCAGTCAGTTAGTATTTTAATTTGATTATTCATGTATGTTTTATTGTAAATAATACTAAGTGATGAATAAGAGGCATAATGCTTAAAAGAAAAAAAAAAATTTTTTTTCCAGTCTTTTAAATGACAATGGATAGACTTAGAAAGATATTTAAATGATTAGTAACTAGGATGTCACATGCTACTTCCCTCGTTAAGAAGTATGTTCATGTAATAAGGTATGCCATTCTTGCCAAATGCCCTATTTTTCCCACTAAATTCATATATGTAGGTGTTCTTACCAATGTAAGTTTTCTTGATGAAGTTCAAGAGCACCTTAGGATCCTTCAATGGAAAAATTTTATTGACCTTCATACCTTTACTTATAAGTAATTAACTTTAGAATTCCTTGCTAACTTGTTTATTAAAACTATGAGAGTAGATGGGTATTACCCATTTTGTGCTATTAACTTTCAATTATTCAATAAGCCTTACACCTTATACTTAGATGAGATTGCCTAAGCTTTTCAACATAAGAATAAGGGGTATCATGAGTTTCCTATGGATTTTGATAATCAAACCACTTAGGAGTCTTTGGAAGGGCGTTCCCATTATGAAGGATAGGATACTAAAATTTTAGAGATCAAGAAATGCTCCTTGTGATACATGTGTCATCTATTTACTACTTCCATAAGAGGTAGCGGAGAGGGCACTAAGGTAGTGAGTCAAGTTAAGTGGTTATTCTTATGGTGCATGATGTGTAAGCATATCATTAACACTGCTTGGTGGCTAGTTAATCATATGAAGAGGGTGGCTAAGAGGAATTATGATTGGATATATATTGGTGCCTTTAGGACAATCATTACATACCATATGCGAGCCTATGACCCTACCTCCACTTTTCATCTCATAAAAATCTCGGGTGACTATTGTTTGTCATATGAGAATATGATGCAAATTGGGATTATAAAGAAAGAGGGAGAACATTGTGTGCTCATTCAAGAATCTCAAGTGGAGAGGAGCAATGAAGAAGTTGTTAGACCCCCAGATACGCCCATGGACGAACCCACCACTCATGTTCCACCTCTCTTTCCTATGGGACAATTAGGGGAGGTCTGAGCAAAGATCGGGTCATGTTTGGAGCATGTGGATTTTTGTAAAACTTCATTGAAGGAAGATGTTCGCCATCAACTTGTTAATTTGCACACAAGGACATGGGATGTCAATGGGCTCCTTCAAGCCTATTTTGGTCATCTTAGTTTCCATCCACTGTCATTGCCAATGGATTGATCATCTCATTTATTTTGTATTGTGTTTATGTTTTTTATGTTTATGTTTTTCTTTTGTTTTTGAGTACTCTTTCTTTTCTTGTGCATTGTGCATTGGGTTATGTTTCAAACAATTGAACTACTCTTATTTTTTACTTGTGCTTATGATAAGCTTTGTGCTTTAATTTTGTATTTAATGTGTTATAGCACCTTTATGACATCTAGATTTCATTTTTATTGTCTTACTCTTGTTTGATCAACTATTATACGCTAATTGATTTTCTTTTGTAACTGAGTTTACATTGCTTGAGTATCACAGGATTTTATGCCTTATCCTCATCTTTTTGAAAGGGAAGTTCTCTTCCTTTCATTATTATTTTTCAATTTTTGATCATTAGGAACAATGATATTTAACTTTGAGGGGATTACTTTTGAATTCTCGTATCTTCACTTAACCAATTTTGATTCCACTAATGCCTACAATTGATAATATTATAGCTTTTGCGTTTTCAAATAATCTTTTTTTATATTAATGTCATTTTTTATAAGTATTTTGCTTAGTTTTGGTTTGTGGTTTTAAAGTGAAAAATCGATGAAGAAATTTTATAATCATTGTTTGAAATTGATTAGGTTAATTTCCCTAATGATAATAACTTAAGCTTGACAATCATATTTTTATTCAACAATTGATTAGACATAATAGAACAATTATGCACACTTGACAAAAATAGGAATTGTTCTATGAGATTTATTCGATCATACCACTTTTAGCGAGAGGAAGCCTTTACATATGCTAGAACTTGCTAAAACACCTATTGAGGTGAAACCCTAGAACTTGGAAATTTTAAGGATGTGATTAAGGCATTTTTTTAGTTACCCATTATTCTCCATCCATTTTTTATTAACCCTTTAAGCTATAATGAGTACTCCTTAGAGAGTATTAATAAGCCTTTCTTTCTTTCACCCATATCCATCATCATAACCATATAGCCTAAATAATATTTACCTTCCCTATCAAAAGAATTAAGTTAAGACATCATTATGCAATGAAATGTTATTTATTGGATCATAGATATGCATTAAAGAATGGACTAACAAGGCTCCTTTATTGTTATCTTTTTGGCACCATAAAGGACAATTCATGTTTAAGGACGACATATTAATAGTTGTAAATTTAGCATATGACATATGCTTAACTCATTAATATTTCTTTCAAAAAAAAAAGAAGAAAAATGAAAAGAAGGTGATGAGACGAAAAGAAAAGGAAAGAGTACAACAATAAAAGGAGAAGCAAAGGAAAGATCAAGCCACCTAGAAAATAAGAAAATAACATGCTTTAGATGTTCTAAAAGAAATAGATTTGAGTTATGAACACATAGTAATCTTTTGCATATCACATTTTTGTTATAACCAATGCTTTAGCATAATTTCTCTTGTTTTAGACTTGACCACTCTTTGCTAGCTTAACCTCAAGCCCTATGTTACAAACTATTAAAGACCTCATGATCCTTAGGGTTGCTAAGTTTTACACTAGTGAAGAAAGGTGGATTAATTTTGCCTATGGTCATATGTGATTCCTAGGAATCGAGGAAGAGTCTTGCTTCTTGAGAATATGAAAGATGATCACATTAGTGATTGAACTATGAGGCCAAGTCACACATACACATACTCTATTGTGATTTATTAATTACGAATGGTACATGATAAGTGTAGAACTTGATATTATCTTGAGTGAAATTGCTTAATTAAGGAAAATCATGGTTATAACTAAGATAATCTTCTCTTTGAGACCTTTAAACTTAATTCTAATTGTAGGAGTTTTTGAATTGTTCAATAGTGAAAAGGAAGATTTCTTGAGCACAAATAATAGTTCAAGTTTGGGGGAATTTGTTTAGTATCATATTCATCATGTTTTTATAGTTAATTTTTCCTTAAAACATTTGCATTAACCCTTTATTTTGCTAATCAATAGACTTAATACATGTTTATTGGTGTCTTGTAGGTTAAAGTGAAAAAAATGAAGATTAAAGTGATAAAGGAAGGTGCACAACCTATGGACATGATCGTGTGCCTTAGAAGCTCATGAAGGTATGGAAGTAGCATAACACATAGCTTGGAGACATGGTCACGCACCTCATCAACTTGATAATCCAAAAAAAGAAAAAATTGCATGGGCACGAGACATGGTTGTGTGTCTTGGAAAGATATCACTGCTAAGGAGTAATTGCAAAACAATACGGTTATGTCACAATAGGCACACAGACATGTGCCTCTTTAAACTCAAAAATGAAAAGAATATTCTTAAAGAATTCTTTTTCCTTTTAAAGGCATTCAAGCTTCCTTACTTTAGGGGGTCATTTTAAGGACTATTTAAAGAGGAAAAGAAGTACAAATTAGGGCATGAATGATTAACCTAAGGAAGAGAATATCATTAAATAAGGTTTTCACTAAGAAGTAAAAGAAAGAAAAAGAGTAAGCAATCAAGGAAATTAAGAACAAGTTCATGGCTACTCTTAGGGTTGATTTGATTATTTTCTTATCTTCTTTTTATCTCGTTATGAGCTAAACTCTTTTTGGTTATGGTTGTAAATGGATCATGTAAGACTTTTAATGGGTTTTCTTAATCTAAGTATTTTTTATTTCTTCATTATTAATGCTAACAAATATTGAATAACTCATGTTAGATTAATTGGCTATTGATCATCTTAGTTTAATGAATAGACAATGAAGACATGCTTTTCATTAAATGAAACCTTCAATAATTCTCTTGTTTTGTTATCGAGTTGTGGAACCTTAACAAACCATTGTTATCAATAGAGTCTTGCTTTGTGAGGAAATTGCATGAAGTTTAGCTTTTGAGTTAAGAAACCTTTAGTTGAACATGTTTTTATAAGTCAATTTCTACTCGAGAGAGATTAATTAACCATTTTAGTGACTCAATAGTAGTACATGATGTATGAATCAATTAGACAAGGATTAGGAAACCAATAAAAGATCATCAAGTGAAGTTGAACAACTAGTCATTCTCATTCATTCATTATCTCTTATTATTATTAGTGTCCAAATTAATTTTCTTCTTCGTAATTTTATTCATCATCCTTTATCGATTCTCTAGATAATATAAGATACAAGATACTTAGTACTTAAATATAATCCTCATAGGAATGATATTTATACTCATAAGTACACTTTAGTGCTTTTCACCTATGCACTTGCAACTTTAATGTTTTCATATAACACACACTTATCATCAACTCACAAGCCTAGCTCATCTTCCACAACACCTACTTAGAGCAAGAGTTTTAAAGGAGGCAAAAAGACAAATTTAAAGCCCAAAGCCAAATACCAAAAGGGAGGCAAGGAAAGAAGGAGTTTCATACAAAAACAACCATTCAAGCCAAAGACTAGTTTTGTTAAGTGCTTTAAGTATGGAGGATGAGGCCATATGGCATGAGATTATCTAAATAAAAAGGTTATGATCATTGTCAATGGCAAAATAGACCTTAAGTATGAGATGCAAGTGATGAAGACGATGATATCATAGAGGTGCATTATAAGGAATTTCTAGTTGCAAGGCAAATCTAAGTGCACAAGTAAAGGATGAAGAAGAGTAAAGAGAAAACATCTTCCATATAAGGTGTCACATTCAAGGCAAGATATGTTGTCTAATTATTGATAATGGGAGTTGCACTAACACAATTAATACATTATTAGTTGAGAAACTTAGTTTGTCCACCTTGAAACATCCAAAACATTATAATTTACAATGGTTAAATGATTGTGAGGAGGTTAAGATCATGAAATAAGTGTTTGTGCCTTTTTTATTAGGAAGTATATTAATTAGATACTATGTGATGTAATGCCTATGCAAGCTAGTCTTGTTCTTCTAGGGCATCCATGGGAATTTGATAAGAGAACTAAACATGGGTGGGAAACACATTATACTTATGAAAGAGATTAAAGAGAGAGAACATGTGCTTATGAAAGAAAATAAATAAATGTGCAACAAAAGAAAAGCTATGAGAAAACCATAAAGAGGTGTAAGGAAAAAAAAAAAGGAAAAAGAACATCTCAGAGAGGATGCATAAAAAAAAAAAGAGGCACATGAAAAAGGAAAGCTTGTAAGGGAAAAGAAAAACTTTTATGCAAAAGAGAGTAGAGTGAGAAAAGCCTTTTTTTTCCCAAACACTCATGATTAGGCTCTTGTATAAGGATACACATTTTGTTACTAATGACTTACAAGTTTCTTTACCTAGTTTTTTTTTTTTTTTTTGTCACTTTTGAAGGATTATAAGGATTTGTATCTTGATGAGGTGCCAAAAGCACAACCATTATTAAGAGGAATTATGCACCAAATCAACTTTATCTTTGGGGTTCCAAATTTCAAATAAGTCAGCATAGGCAAAGGAACTTCAAAGACAAGTGGATAAGCTTTTGGAAATGGGCTAATACGAGAAAGCATAAGTCATGTGTTATGTCAAGTTTGTTTTCTACTAAAAAGGATGGGACTTGAAAGATGTGTGTAGATTATTGTGATGTCAACAAAATCATTGTACAGTATAGACATTCTAATCCAAGGAAACACCAAGTAAAAAGATCCAATCCAATATAAAGGACAAATATAAGGGCATGCCTTAAGAAGTTTTAAGAATGTTCATGCAAGAAGAATTCAAGCATGGTATGCACGAAGCAAGCATTCTTGCAAATGCAACATTTAGTATATCATCTTTACAAGGGAAAAATGGTCATTTCTACATCTAAATTTCATATGTGGAACCTCAAAATGAAGTCTACAAGTCTAACTATTCAAATGAAGCAATTTTATTAAAAATATTTTAAAAGATTCTAAAAGGTTTTATGAATGTTCTAGAAGATTCCAAAAAGCTTTTAAGAATATTTTAAGCATCTTTAGTGGTAAATAAAAAAACCTAGAAGGCCATAAAGAGAGGGAAACTACACAATTTCAAAAGGTCAAATGTCAAAGTTTAAGATATGTCAAAGATTTTTTAAAGGTTGACTTTACTTATCTTCCTATTTCTTCCTTCTTCAGCCAAATTCTACTTCCTCTTTAGAATAAGATTCCATTTCTTCCTTGAATTATAATATTATTTAATATTTAAAAAGACTGCATTCTCTTCTTGATCAAATAGGCATAAGACTTTATTCCTATTTAGTTTTCTTTTAATTTCTATAATAGGATTAAGTCTTTTCTTCCTCTTTAGTTGATTTTTGTAATGTTTATAAATAGGCCATCAACAAAATGAAAAGGACATGGGTTTGGCTTAAACAAATTTTAATTCATTATAACCAAAATTACTAGACATAAGTTATCTAGAGGTCTTATATAGGAATTAAAGTTTTCTTTTGTAACACCAATTTACATTTGTTAAGCATGGTATTCATATCCAAAAATTCATATACGTACAAGTTAACTCATCATTTATATACAATCCAATAGGTGTTTACTGTACACATATATTAGCCCACTTAATGCTAGTAACCATAAATTGATTCCTAACTACATGACACAAGGAGAGAAAGAGTGTGAATTTAGTTGATGACTTGTGTTTAATGTGTCTATACGCAAAACTTTATGCTTCGAAGTACCCAAACCTTAAGCTTCACTATCTAAAAAAAATTATGATTTAGTAAGTCATGACTCAATGAATAAAAATAATAATCAAATTCTAATGGCAAAGCCAATAATCAAATATCATTAGGATACATTACAAGTATAAGAATTGACTAAGCAAGTGTAAATGCAATAGATTGACTTTTTCGTGACCTTACAAGGCAAACACTGCTTTCGAAAATTCATGTGATTCAAGTGATATTTCATTTTGCTGGCTAGCATATAACATTTGATTCATTTGATCAACAATATATGCCATGATAAGATATATTGGTCTTTTTTCCACTGATTTTCTAGTGTTTGACAAGCTGGTCATAACATCCTTTTAGTTCCATATGCAAGTGTTCATTCACAATGGTATACTAAGTAATCATTAAGACCATAGAATTTTCACTTGAGTTGTATTCAAATGTAAAATCTCATGATTCAATCACATGTACACATAATAGAACCCAACCATATCTTAAAATTATCACACATACACATTAGACCTAATTACGACTTTTACTCATCTTTGATGCAACCAACCTTTATGGTAGGTTTGAACCTCTCTCCTAGGCTTCCTCAATGTGTTGAGATCCTAACATTTGATACACATATCATTATAAAATGTTAAAATGAGTATGCATGCAAAGTATTCAACTATGGTCATGTTCCATGCAAGTGGACCTAGTGTTTATGCCTATTTTTTTTCTTGGATGGAAGCCTGACCTTGCTAAACTCAACTACAATAAATCTTTCAACACTTATCCAAATGACTTAATTCTTTTTTTCACATAAATTATACACATAATAATACAACATATTCAAAATTCATGTCATTGTAAAGCCTATAGAAACTATGGTGAATTATTTAGTTCTACACTATTTTAATATGATCATAGTCTGAGTAGTTCTTACATTTTTAGACATATCTCAAATTGTACAAATCTAACTGCAAACTTGATTTACCACTAATTACATAAAGTCTTATCACATGTTGGCAAAGCATAAGTAAATTTCATTAGACTATAGAAAGTAGTTGGTTCATTAGAAGAGCAATAAGCGAGAGCTTGATTTGTAGAGTTAAGAAAATAATTTAGTGTAATGACTTACTGTATATGGGAAGAAGGAAAATTTAATTTTTAATCAACTATAGCTTCCAAATAGAGTTTTTAGCAAAATTCATTAATCACTTATGTTGAAATTTAATAAATTTTATAATAAAAGAATATTGTCTCTTTGAAGAAGTGTATAAAGTAAGTTTTTAGGTTGTACATGTTTGGTTAAGCAATGTGTCAAAGATCATTTTAAATTAAAATTTAAGAACTTTATGCAAATTTTTTGTTTTTATTAATTAATGAGACTATGCTTATATGGAGACGAAAAAGTTCAATCATTTATTTTTTTTCCCCTTTTCTTATATTTTTAGTTATTTAAATTTGTATTTTCTATGCAATTTGTGTTCATTTTATTAAATTAAAAATGTGTAATGCAAAGTTAAATGTCAGACTAATATTTTAGGAAGCATTTTCAAATGATAATGCTTATATAATTAAGTAATGATACTTATTAGTACACTTTTCTCAATACATTTGAAAAAGAAAAATTCATATCAACATAATATTATTTTATTTTTTTATGTATATTAATTTTATGAATTTTTTAGAATAATAGAAGATATTTTCATTCATGAATAGTCAGACAACATCTATAAAAGAAAACAATCTTATGATATAGAGTATTAATATGAAATCGATCCTCAAAACTACTAATAACTGTGAATTGATTTAGCTCCAAAATCATGGCTCTATATTCACCATGAATCTTCTTCGATGACTTTACATTTTTATCAATTATGGACAAACCCATTAGATATGGTGTTATAATGTGATAAAGACTAAAATTCATATGATACACCAAAGCATATTTGAGAGATGATGTTATGTTGGACCTAGCCACCAAGAGGGGGGGGAGGGAGAGGGGTTGAATTGTACAAAAATTAAAACAAAATGGTAAGAAAGAAAATTAGTAAAATGGAGACATAAGATTTATAGTGTTTCAGGTATAATTGACCCTACGTCCATTCCTTAATTTTCAGCAATTGGGTGTTTCACTATCTTCCAATGATATTTTTAAGCTCACACCAAACTTTTACACTTGTGTTTTGAAGGCTCACACAACTACCTTTTACACTTGTGTTTTTTAGGCTTACATAATAACCTTTACACTAGTGTTTTTAAGGCTCACACAGTAACCTCTCTTAGTGTTTTTGCAAGCTCACACTACAACCTTTACAAATGATGTTTATGCTTACACCAAACAATCACCTAAAGAAGAGAAAAGATTAAGTAGCAAAATTGCAAGAGTTTTAGTTACAAATTAATGAATTCTCTTGCATTTACATATGTTTGGTGAGGTATTTATAGCCTCTACCCACCAAAGAGATATTGCAATAAAACTAGTAGCAAATCTTCAAAGTATGCTAGACAGATTTTTGCATTAAATGTTTGTCAGGCTTCATTCGTAGTCGCTACTACTCTTTCGCGGTCGCGATTTTTCAATTTTCATAAGGGAGCCAAAACTTGCAGGGAAAAACCCCGTTTGTGTCTAACGGCTAGTCCATGTCTCATCTTCCCATTGGTTCACCAGGAAAATATAGTCGTTGCCTTTCACCTGCTCATAAAAGTAGCAGTCGCGATTTTTCTTAAAAAAAATCGCGACTCAAGACGCGAAATCGTCTGCCAAAAATGTTCATCTTTTTCCTCATGATTCGCGGTCATTACCCACAAGTTGCCATGGCAATTTTTTTCTTCCAACGGTCACCTGGGACACTTGTCAAGCTATGGTTGTGGACTTGATTCCCTCTTGAGTTACTTCAAAATTCGTGGTCGCGATTGAGGCGAGACACTCACCACGAATTCCTATGACTTTGGCTCTCCTTTTTTTAAATTGGTTATGGTAGAGAAATGGCATGCGAATCCATCTATCCAATTTGTCAACATGCTTTAGTCTAGTTCACAATCATGATTTATAAAGTTGTGGTCGCAAATTAGGAGGCACTTAGTTTTCTTTGAAGATTAAAGACTTCATCCAACTTCAAATATAGAGACTAACTAAAAACTGTAAAATAACATTTAATTGAATCATTAGAATTGATCAATCTCCTTTATCAAGATCAAAAGTGGTTTAAGACTTAGGATTAACCATCCTTGTCCAGTAATACCCCTCTTTTTGATTTTGACAACTTAGATTGATCCAAAAGGAAAATAATATAGAAATATTAAGTTCGAGTGAAGTTAAGGCAAAATTTCAATGAATAATACTTAAGGTAAAAATTTCCTAAGTATGAGATTCAATCATTGAAAAAGCTTAAGTATGAAGTTATAATGCTCCCCCCCAGCTTATGTTATAAGTTTCAAGTTATTATTTTCTTCCCCTTAAACTTAAGTTATTACTATCTCTCCCCCTTTAGCAAGATCAAAAAGAGGGTGAAAGAGGGAAATGAAAACAAGTATAAGTATACATAACGAGCAAAATAAGAATGCATAATATAAAGATAAAATTCATTAATCACATAAGATAATGATTTGCAAAGAAACAACCTTTTTATATATATCACTGTGGGATCATAAAAGTTTGAAACATAAATAAAAATAAGAAAATACAAAGGATTCCTAATCTAAAGAGTAAGAGAATCATCATCATCTCCAAAAGATGCTTCCTCTTACTATTATGTTGCTCCTTCGACTTCATCCCCATCTTCAACCTTGCCTTTATTGTCATCTCTATCTTGCATATCTTTAAATTTGGTGAAGTCTAGAAGATGACAAGGAGGAACCCCTTAGTCTCTCTTGAAGATCCATCATATCACTGTGAAGATGTGATAGAAATAGGAATCACCTCTTTATCATCCTCATCAATTTATCCAATTTGCGATCAATAGAGGCAAGAGACAACTTAATCTTTGGTTTTGGTTAAGGATGAGGGACTTCAATTGTGCCTTTTTCAATGAGGAGCCGCTTCCTTTTTAAAGCTTGTGAGGTTTCCATCTTTTTTGGTCCTACTGCACCAAGGGTATAAACATAAGTGTACAAATGAATAGCCTTGGTGTTTATAAGGTAGGTGAGATCTAGGAAGTTTTGGGATGGTAGAAGTTTCATGGTGAGGAATTTTTCTTTTTCCTCATCAAGGGCTCTAACAAAATGGTATATGGCTGTGATATGTGAAGGCAGCAAAAATTGGCTTTTGGGTTTACTACTCATGTGAATCAATTAATCCACAAGGTACCAATCAGTTTGGATAGGTTTATTTTTGACAAGGCAAAAAAAGAAATGCCAAGTCTTTTTAGGAAACTTTCTCGTTACCATCACCTCTTGCATTTATAGAAAAGGTGATGATACAGTGGAGTATCCAAATGAGTAAGGATTTGATTTGTTTAGATAAAGAAGAGCGAGGGTCGTATTTGATTTCGATGCAGATTTTCAACCAAAACTTGAAATAGATAACATCAAGTGCAGAGATTATGAAGAGGATATTTTCTCCAACTTGTAAATTGAACATAAAAGAGAGTTGGTCAAAAGTAATGTAAAAAAGGTCGCCAAAGGCTCGAAACACTAACCCATATTACCTTGTTCTTCAATCGGCTTTTCAAATTAATTGGACAATGCGCATAAACTCTCACACAACCTCTTCATAATCGAGTTCATCTCAGAAGATGAACTCGTTCTAGCTCAAATTTGAGAGGAAAACTCTTCTTAATACATAAGGTTTCCAACATAAAAGATGAGGGTATCTTGTTTGGGAGAACGATCTTGGAGGAGTTGGCTTTGAACCTATCGTTTTCTTTCTTGGTAACTCCTTTCATAAGATAGAGGGCAGGGGTGCAGAGGGTTGAGCCACTGCCTTCCCTTTGTCTACTCTAGAAAACTTCTTTGGAACCATAGCAAGAGAAGAAGAAGGTTTGGGAGAATTTTAGAGAGATTTGAGAGAGTGAAGATGTTTAGAATAGTAGTGAGAATGTCACTATTAAAGAGGGTATTTATAGCCTTTGAAGACGTGTAAAAATGGCTATAAATGGCTAGAAATGAATTAATGAAGAGTTGGCAACGGTTGGTAATCAAATCACTTAAATGTCTAGGTAGTTACTCTAATTCGAGTTCGCAAATTCATGAGTCGCGATCGCATATTTTAGAAAATGTGAGTAATGGACAAATTTTCCTCTAGAATACGCGCTTTAATGGTCAAAATTTTGAAAATTTGACCAAAATTCGCGTTGGAGCTGAAATTTCATGAATGCGAATTAATGTTTGACAGTCGGATGAAATTGATTTGTAATTCGCAAGCGTGAAGGAAGGACAGTGCTCGCGAATTATGAGTCAGCAATGAAAAATAATTGAATTTTGAAAGAATTGTGATCCATTTAACTATATCAACCACAAATATCTCAAATCAACAAATATCAATACACATAGCAATATCACATATAAAAATTTTCATTTTAGGGAAATTCCATCAAGCATTCCCAATTCTCTCTTAATGAAGTTCATCCATTCTTCATTTAGAGGTTTAGTGAAAATATCTGTAAGTTGATGATTTGTGTCAATAAATTCTAACACAACATCACCCTTTTGCATATGATCTCTAAGAAAATGATGTTTAATATCTATGTGTTTGCTCCTAGAGTGTTAGATGGGATTTTTAGAGAGATTAATAGCACTTGTGTTATCACATTTAATAGGAATGTGATCAATCACTTTGCCAAAATCCTTTAATTATTGTTTCATCCAAAGGACTTAGGTGCAATAACAACCCATAGCCACATACTCGGCTTCCGCGGTGGATAAGGCAATTGACACTTGCTTTTTATTGAACCAATAAACTAGGCATTCACCTATAAGTTAGCAAGTTTCAAAAATGTTTTTTCTATCTAATAAGCTATCTACATAATCTGCATCTGAATATCCTATGAGACTAAAGGAAGAATTCCTAAGATACCATAACCCTAAGTGAATTGTGCAATGAAAATATTGAAAAATCCTCTTGACAACAGTCAAATGAAACTCTCTAGGAAAGGATTGGAATCTAGCATACATACAAACACTAAACATGATATCTGGCCCAGAAGCAGTAAGATAAAGCAGAGATCTTATCATACCTCAATATCTCTTTTCATCTACAATTTTGCCTGATTCATCCTTATCTAGCTTAATGGTACCACTCATTGGAGTTTTTGTTACCTTGCAACCATCCATGCCAAATTTCTTGAGTATCTCCCTTGTGTATTTGGCTTGGTTGATGAAGATTCCTTCCTTGGATTGGTTGATTTGTAGACCGAGAAAGAACTTGAGCTCTCCCATCATGCTCATTTCAAATTCTCTAGTTATACATTTAGCAAAATCCTCACAAAGAGATTCATTAGTAGTACCAAAAATGATATCATCAACATAGATTTGAACAATTAATGTGTCATGTTTGTGTTTTTTAACAAAAAGTGTGGTACCCACCTTTCCTTTTTCAAAATCATTTTTCAAGAGAAATGAACTAAGTCTTTCATACCAAGCTCTTGGAGCTTGTTTCAAACCATATAAGGCTTTGTTCAACTTAAAAACATGGTTTGGAAAATAATATGACTCAAAACTAAGAGGTTGTTCAACATAGACTTCCTCCTCAATGATGCCATTCAAAAATGCACTTTTCAAATCCATTTGAAAAAGTTTAAAATTCATATGACATGCAAAGGCTAAAAGAATCCTAATGATCTCTAATCTTGCCACAGGGGTAAAAGTTTCATCATAGTCTATCCTTTCCTCTTAGTTGTATCCTTTAGCAACCAATCTAGCTTTATTTCTAGTGATGAAACCTTGTTCATCTAACTTATTCCTAAACACCTACTTATAGCCTATAATTGGGTGTTCTTTAGGCCTAGGGACAAGTTCCCATACCTTATTTCTCTCAAATTGGCTAAGTTTCTCTTACATAGCAAGTACCCAACTCTCATCATTAAGAACCTCATCAATTGATTTTGGCTCAAGTTGAGAAACAAAAGCAAGATTATTATCTAAAAGATTAAGTCAAGATCTAGTGCTTACACCCTTAGATGTATCACCAATGATCAAGTCCTTAGGGCGATATTTAGAAAATCTTCAATCCTTGGATCGATCTTGGCTTGGCTTTACTTGTTGATGATGTTGGTCTTCAGCTACTCTTGATGAATCACCTTCTTCTTTATATTCTTTTCTTGTAGAATTTTCCAATTCCAACTTCTCAAAGTCACCTATAAGATCATTAACAAAAATACCTTTCCCAATATCAATTTTACTAGATTCATTAAAAATAATATTTATAAACTCTTCAACTAGCATTGAACTTTTATTAAAGACTTTATATGCTTTGCTTGAGGTGGAATATCCCAAGAAGATACCTTCATTGGTTTTTGAATCAAATTTCCCAAGATTATCCTTAGTGTTCAAAATATAACACTTACATCCAAATACTCTTACGTATGATAACTTGGGTTTTCTACCATTCCATAGCTCATAAGATGTTTTATTGAGAATGGGTCTTTAAAAACTCTATTTGCAATATAACATGCAATGTTAATGGCTTCGGCTCAAAAGTAAATTGGTAGAGAATGCTCATTGAGCATTGTCCTAGCCATTTCCATCAATGTTCTATTTTTTGCTCTCTATAAAACCATTGTGTTGTGGTGTTCTAGAAACTGAAAAATTATGAAAAACTCCATTCTCCAAGCAATAATTTTTAAAAGACTCATTTAGAAATTCCTTTCCATGGTCACTTCTAATAGAAGATATGAAGTAACCTTTTTCATTTTGAACTCTTTTTACAGCTTTTAAAAGCATCAAATGAATCATTCTTATGAGCTAGAAAAGATACCTAAGTAAACCTAGAGTAGTCATCTACAACGACTAGTGCATAATGCTTTCCACCTAAGCTAGCACTTCTAGTGGGTCCGATCAAGTCCATATGAATAAGTTGAAGGGGTCTAGTTGAACTTACAACATTTTTGGCTTTGTGAGAGGCATGGTGTTGCTTCTCCATTTGGCATGGACCACATGTCTTGTCTTAGGAAGATCTTCCACTAACTTTCCTTCAGATAGGCTTTGAAGAAGATCCATGCTTGCTTGTCCAAGCCTTCTATGCCATAACCAAACTTCATTGCTCATATATATAAAACACTTAAAAGATTGGTTAGCCAAATTGTCTAAGTCAATTAAGTCGGTATTGCCTTTCCTTTCACCCTTGAATATAACTTCATCATCCACTAAAGTGATGACTTGGCATTCCCTATGATCAAAGGTGACTTTGTTACCTTTGTCACACAATTGACTTACACTTAGCAAATTATGTTAGAAGCCACTAACTAAAAGAACATTATCAATTAAAAAGCAACCATTCTTACAAATGGCTCCAATGCCAATTACCTCATCCTTGGCATTGTTACCAAATGTGACATCTCCACCTTCTTTTTTTTTAATGCCATGAATAGCTTTCTATTTCCAGTCATATGCTTAGAACATCCGTTATCCACATGCCAATTGCTTGATTTTAGTGGCAGTCACACTCCCCTACACAACAAAAATGAGCTACCTTTTCTTAATGTACCCAAGCATACTTAGGCCCTTGGGGGTTAGAAGATGAAAGGTCCTCTAGTTTGAGGTGAGCCTTCCTAATATAGCAATGAATATTAATATGTCCAAATCTCATGTAATAATAACATTAGAGATTGGACTTATGAGTCTTTCTCCTATGCACAAATTTAGTATGAGTAGGAGGCCTTCTCATACCTTGGTCATATGAATGCATGCATGAACATGTATGACGAGTAGGAGTATAGAATTTTGTATGAAAATGGCCATGCTTTTTATTGTACATATAAGCATGGTTAGCTTTTTGAGTCTTGGCTCTAGAGCTTGGGAGAGCCTTTCTTTTGCCCTTACACTTATAAGGCTTAGTGTTAGGAGCACTTTTCTTCCCAATTACCTCTACCCTTAAGGATTGAGGTTATGAGGATCTAACAAATATAATTTAAGAATATGAGGAGGCTCCATTAAAGCCTAGACCATGTCAAATTAGTGGAGGTCTTTGTGACTTCTTTTCCTTTATGGAACATGGAGATTGAGCTTCTAAGCTCAATGACTTCTCTTTTTAGAGTGTCATTCTCCTTTCTAAATAAAGCCATAGAAGAAGATGAAATAGAAAGACTATCCACTGATTTTTTGAGCTCATCATTAGATGCTCTTAATTCTCTTATAATGTCATTGAGGGATTTATATTCATCCTCTAGCTTTTGACATTTTCTTTTGTAAGATTTCATTTGTGACTTATATCTATTACATCTCATGGTTAGAGCCTCTGAAAGCTCTTTATCAATCTCATCAAATACAAAATCAAAATTAGAATGAGAAGAACTACTTACCTCATTTATAAAGTCTTTTTATGGCATGAAGCAAATATTGGCAACTTCTCCTTCTTCCTTTTCTTCACTTGAGCTATCATCCTAAGTGGCTGAAAAACTCTTCTTCTTTTCCTTGTCCCATCTCTTCTTCTTCTTTAATTTGGGACACCCATACTTGATGTGGTCTTGCTTGCCACATTCATAGCAAGTGACATTGTTGGATTTTTCTCTTGGACTAGGAGTTGTCTTCTTGAAGCCTTTTCTTTCTTTTCTTCTTTTGATCAACTCCATTATCCTCCTTGAGAGCATTGCTAGCTCCTCTTCTTCCTTGTCACTTTCTTCATCACTTGAGGTAATTTCTACCTCATTTTCCTTTGTTGAAGACTTAAGAGCCAAGGTTCTTCTTTCTTTTTCTAGTTTATCTCCTTAGTCTCTTAACTCCTTCATTTATACATCCCTTTATAAGGCTAACTCATTAGTCAAGAGTTTCTCTATTAAGACATCTGTTGGCACCTTTCCAATCTCCATATTGGACTATTGGATGCTGCACACTTTAGCACCAAATTTATCTAAAGGAAGGGTTTTGAGAATTTTTGTGTTTACCTTATAGTTTGTAAGTGTCCTTCTGAATTAATTCATGTTGGTAACGATAGATAGGAGCCTATTCATCATTTTAGTGATGCTTTCGTTATCCTTCATCATGAATAGCTCCCATTCGATTACGTACATCTCCAACCGACTTGACTTTACTAGAGTTGTGCCTTCATGGTAATTCTAAAGTGTCTTTCAAATGGCATGTGTTATTTGAAAATGTTGCACTCATCCAATCTCTTCTCTAGAGAGAGAGCTTAGAAGAATGGTCATTGCCCTTTTGTTTTTGCCATTTGATCTTCGGTAAGCTTCAACCCATTCTTCTCTTAGGATAAGTTCTTCAATTCCATCCACTACCTTAGTGCGTGGCTTCCATTCTTTTACCACCACATCTCAGAGGTCCACCACATATGTGTCAAGATGGATTTCCATTCTATACTTCTAATGGGTATAGTCGAGTCCATCAAAGTGAGGCTTGAGGTATGAGTGGATTCTTTCTTGTGCCATGATTTTTTACTCACTAATAAAGGTTTGTTTGAGTGTTTAGTCTCTGATACCACTTGTTGGCCCTAGGCACCAAGAAGGGGGGGTTGAATTGGTGTATAAAAATTAAAGCAAGATGATAGGAAAGAAAATTAGTAGAATGGAGACACAAGATTTATAGTGGTTTGGGTATAATTGACCTTACGTCCACTCCCCAATTCTCAGCAATTGGGTGTTTCACTATCTTCTAATGGTGTTTTCAAGCTCACACCAAACTTTTACATTTGTGTTTTGCAGGCTCACACAATAACCATGGCACTTATGTTTTTGAGGCTCACACAATAATCTTTACACTTGTGTTTTTAAGGCTCACACAGCAACCTCTCTTAGTGTTTTTATAAGCTCATATTACAACTTTTACAAATGGTGTTTATGCCGACACCAAATAATCACCTAAAGAAAAGAAAAGATTGAGTAGCAAAATTGCAAGAGTTTGGGTTACAAATTAATGAATTCTCTTGCATTTACATATGTTTAGTGAGGTATTTCTAGCCTCTACCCACCAAAGAGGTGTTGCAATAAAATTGGTAGCAAATCTTCAAAGTATGCTAGATAGATTTTTGCATTAAATGCTTCTTAGGCTTCATTCGCGATCGCTACTGCTATTTTGCGATCGTGATTTTCCAACTTCCATACGAGAGCCAAAACTTGCGACGAAAAACTCCGTTTGTGTCTAACGGCTAGTCTATGTGTCATCTCCCCATTGATTCACTAGGAAAACATAGTCATTGCCTTTCACCTACTCACAAAAGTAGCGGTTGTGATTTTCCTTGTACAGGTGGTGACTCAGGATGCGAATTGTCTACCAAAAATGTTCATTTTCTTCCTTGTGATTCACTGTCGCTACCCACAAGTTGCCATCACAATTTTTGTCTTTCAACGGTCACCTAGGACACTTGTCAAGCTGTGATTGTAGACTTCATTCCCTCTTGAGTTACTTTGAAATTCACAGTCACAATTAAGGTGAGACACTCACTGCGAATTTGTTTGTAACTTTGGCTCTTCTTTCTTCGAATTGGTTGCTGCAGAGAAATGGCCCGCGAATCCATCTGTCCAATTTGTCAACATGTCTTAGTCTAGTAAGCGGTCGCGATTTATGAAGTTGCGGTCGCGAATTAGGAGGCACTTTGCTTTCTTTGAAGATTAAGGACTTCAACCAACTTCAAATATAGAAACTAACTAAAAACTACAAAACAACACATAATTGAATCATTAGAATTGATCAATCTCTTTTGTCAAGATCAAAAGTGGTTTGAGACTTAGGATTAATCATCCTAGTCCAAGATGTTCAATAATATATCATTATATATTACTAAATAATCAATCTCAAACTGCTAACACTTTTTAAAAAAAGAGATAAAAAGTCACACAAAGAGAGAAAATAACAAAATTAAAGTAAAACTTCTCAGAAAAGAGACAACAAAATAAAGACTACCAAAGAGGGTAAGAATAATTCACTTTATTAAAGAAAATAAAAAGAAAAGGGACTTACCATTTATAAAATATACTAGTGGTAGCCCCAAAATACAAAAAATGAAGAATTATTTTCAGAGAAAAAAATGACTAGGGTTTTATGGTAGGAAAAGTTAATGGATTTTCTCAAGCTCCTTGTTCTAAAAACTATATTAAATTTACAATTCTAACTCTGCACGCAACAATAAAAACTTTAATGAGCCTAATTCTTCTCTCTCTCTTAAATTATCATGGATAATATAATTCCAAATCATCAATATATATATATATAATTCATGAAAACATGTGGATTAAAATACCATAAAATAGTTAATTGAAAAAAAATATATATGCAACAAAATTTCTTTAAAAAAACTTGAAAAATGTATGCACTCTTCCATTGCAACACTTTTTCCTTTTAAATTAATTTTATATATTTTTTATGTGTTATATAATTTATCGCTAAAGCACCAGTTCTTCATCATAAACTCTAAAAAATTAAAAATGAAAAATCTAAAAAATCATATATATATATATATATATATATATATATATATATATATGAATAAATTTTGAATTAATAAATGATGACATAATTATAAGTTTTCGTTGATATTTTTAACACATTTTTTCAATTTTTTTATTTTTTGTTTATTATAATATTTTCTTCTCTATTTTTTTTTAAAAAATTTTTGGTCACCATGTTTCTCAAATAGCTTGATTTCAACATTAAACGTTTTGACCTTTTTCAAATTTTATGGTGTTAATGTTATTAGGTTTATTTTAAATATTTTATCTAGTCAATGTAAATGTGTTTATTATTTTTTAAGAGTATTTTTTTATGCAATTTATTTATTCTCAAATCAGCATTTATTTATTTTGTTGGCCTTAGTGCACCAAGAAGGGGGGCTAAATTGATGGGAGGTTAAAAATTTTGGAGGAAGGGTAAGAAGATTAGATAAATAAGGAGTAAATAAATTGAACACAATAGATTTATAGTGGTTCGGCTGTTAACAAACCCTACGTTCACTCTCTAATTCTTCACAATTGGGTATTTCACTCAACTAAAAATGGTGTTTTCAAGCTCATACCTAACTTGTACAATTTATGTTTTATGGCTCACACACAATCCTTACAATTTATGTTTTTAGGCTCACTCAAAACCTTACTCAAGTGTTTTGGACAAGCTCGCACCTTAACCTATTACAAGAGTTTTAAAAGCTAGGCTAACTCTTAACCCAATTACAAAGGTGTTTAATGTTAACTTCAAACAATCAATAACACATAAACAATAATAAGAAGAATGAGTAGCAATTTTGCAAGAGTTTGATTACAATAAATGAAATTCTCTTGCATTTACATTAATTTGATGGAGTATTTATAGGCAATATCTACCAAAGAGACGTTACTAACAATCTATGCCTAAATCCCCAAGGCAAACTAGGCAGATTTTGCATTAAATGCCTCTCAAACAAAAGTCACAGTCATGACTGGCATTTCATAGTCACAATTTTTCAATTTATGTTAGGAAGCCTGAAATCGTGGCAGCGAAACTCATTCTATGTCTAACGGCTAGTCCACATGTCTTTCACTCATTGATCACTCAAGAAATATAATCGTTGTGTTTGACCATCCAACCAAAAGTCATGGTCGTGATTTAATTACTTTTTGGCTGCGACAGAAATCGTGAATTCTTCTGTTTGGTGAGGAGACAACACTTTTTTTAGTCGTGGTTGTGATAAATGTTTAGTCCTTGCAATTTTTGATATTGCAATGATTGTCTTGGACACTTGGCAAGACCTAGTTGTAAACTCGATTCCTTTCTATTAGCTATGAAATTCACAGTCGCGACTTGAAATGCGAACACCACCGCGAATCTCTCTACAAGTCAATCAAGCTTCCACTGACTGAATCGTGGCTGTGAATTCATCCATGAATTCTTTCAGCCTAACTCCATCCATCCTCATTGCGAGATCTTAGTACAAATTGGGGGGCACTGACCACGAATTTAGATGTATTACTCAATGTTAGAGATTTAAACTTTCATCCAAGTTTCAATGAGACAATGTCTTATCAACTGCAAAACAAATATTTAAACAAAATATTAGAAATAATCAATCTCCATTGTCAAGATCAAAAGAGTCTTATGACTTAGGTTTTGTTGGCCCTAGGCACCAAGAAGGGGGGGTTGAATTGGTGTATAAAAAAATTAAAGGTAAGGGATAAAGAAGAGTAGAAAATGTGACACATAATTTATAGAGGTTCAGATATAATTGAACCTATGCCCACTCCCCACTCTCTCCAATTGGGTGTTCCACTGACTTAGAATGGTGTTTCTAAGCTCATTCCTAGCTTTTACACTTTGTGTTTTCAAGGCTCACACAATAACCTTTACACTATGTGTTTTCAAGGCTCACACAATAACCTTTCCACTATGTATTTTCAAGGCTCACACAATAACCTCTCTTACATTTGGTGTTTAATGCTCAAACCCAACACTTACAATCTCATAAAAAAGAGAAGAAAATGAGTAGCAAAAGATTGAGAGCTTTAACACAAGTAATGAATTCTCTATATATCTAATTTTCATTGTTTGGTGAAGTATTTATACCCCATACCCACCAAAGAGATATTAGACTTTAAAGCTGAACAAATCTCCAAGACATGCTAGGCAGATTCTACATTAATTGCATGTTAGGCAGAAGTTTCATACGGGAGCTAAAAATTATGGCAAAAAATATCGTTTGTGTCTAATGGCTAGTCCATGTGGCAACTTTTCATTGGTCCATCAGAAAAATATAGCCATTGTAGTCTAACTGCCAATAAAAGTCGCAATCGTGATTCTTCTTTATACAGGGCACAACTGAGGACACAAATTCTTCTATTTAAAAGACAATCTTCTTCTTCTTAAGTTGTGATCGCTACCCAAAATGTCGCCTTTGTGAATTTTGTTCTCCAACGGATACCTAGGACATTTGTTATGCTATGATTGTGGATTGGCTTCCCTCTTTAATCACTATGAAAGTCACAATCATGACTGCAGTGTGACACACACTGTGAATTCATTTGTGACTTTAGCACTCCCATCTTTGGATGAGTCACAACAGTGATGATGCCCGCGAATCCTTTTGGTCGAGTTTCACCCTTTCTTTGAACTAGGTTGCAGTAGCGAATTACAGACCACTAACCACAAATTTGGATGAACTTTGCCTTCTTGAAGATTATCCAATCCTTCCAACTTTCAATGGAAAAACTAACTTAATTCTGTAAAATAATACTTAATTGAAACATTAGATATGATCAATCTCCTTTGTCAATATCAAAAGAGGTCCAAGACTTAGGATTAACCATCATAGTCCAAAAATCTCCCCTTTTTTGATTTTGATAACCTAGATTGATCCTAAGGGAAAATAATGCAAAAATGTGAAGTTGGAGTTTAATATGATTCAATGAATACTTAAGATGAAATTCCTAAGTACGCCATTCAATCATTTAAAGTGAAATTTCTAAAAATTCTAAGTATGTTAGAATGATGCTCATGATGCTCCTCCTTAGCTTAAACTATTATTTTCAAATTATTTTCTCTCCCCCTTAGACTTAGATTCTTTCTATCTCTCCCTCTTTGGCAAGATCAAAAAAAGGGTTCATGAGGGAAGATAATACATGCATAAGTAGTTAAGTAAATATAGGGAGAAAATGCATAAACAAATGAAGTAAAACCAGCACATAACATAAAATTTCAGCAAAGAAACAACTTATATATATATATATATATATATATATAAACTTGTAAACAAGTTGTGTGGGATCACATTTTTGTAAAAAAAAGAAAATACAAAAGAGATCCTAAGCTAGAAAGTAAGATAATCATTTTTAGAAAATTCTTCATCTTCACTCTGATATTCACCTTTAGCCTCATCCTCATCCTCAACATCATCATTGCCTTCTTCTTTATGAGTATCATTAAACTCTGTAAAGTTCGGAAGATGGCAATGAGGGACTCTCAACTTCTCTTGCAAATCAATCATATCACTATGAAGATGAGAGAGGAACAAAAATCTCCTTTTCATTATCCTCATCAACTTATCAAGCTTTTTATTGATGGTTGCAAGAGAGAGTTTTGCCTTAGGCTTTGGTTGAGGAGGGATGGATGGAGCTCCTTCTTCAAGAACTAGCCTCTTCCTTTTGGAAGCTTGTGAAATCTCCATTTTCTTTGCTCCAATGGCACCGTATAAGTGTCCAGATGAATAGCCTTAGCATTGATAAGGTAGGTGAGATCAAGTAAGTTTTGTGAAGGGAAAAGTTTCTTGGTAAGGAATTTCTCATTCTCCTCATCAAGTGCTCCTACAAAGCGATAAATGGCTATGATATATGAAGGTAGCAAGAATTAGCTCTTGGGTTTGGTACTCATGTGGATCAATCGATCCACAAGATATTGGCCAGTTTGAATTGGTTAATTTTTGACAAGGAAGAAAAGAAATGCCAAGTCTTTTTGTGATACTTTCTCCTTACCATCACCTTTAGCGTTTACCGAAAAGGTGATGATACGATGGAGTATCCAAATAGGTAGGGTCTTAATATGTATGGTTAGGGAGGATCGTGGGTCGTGTTTGGTTTCAATTGAAATTTTCGACCAAAATTCAGAATAAATAACATAAAGTGCAGAGATTATGAAAGGGATGTTTTCTCCGACTTGAAGATTGAAGAGAGAAGAAATTTGGTCGAAAGTAATATAAAAAGGATCACCAAAGGCCCGAAACACTAACCTATATTACCTTGCTCTTGAATCGGCTTTACGACTCAATTAGACCATGCACATGAATTCCCACACAATTTCTTTGTAACCCAGTTGATTCCGAAAGATGAACTCATTCCAGCCCAAATTGGAGAGGAAAGCATGAATCTCTGCATTGATACCTAAGGTTCCAGTAGAAAGGTAAAAGGAATCTTGTTAAGGAGGATGATTTTGGAAGAATTGTCTTTGTAGCTTTCTTTCTCCTCCTTAATAATACCTTTAATGTAAGGGATATAGATGGTTGAGCCACTACCTTGCCCTTGTCTACTTTGAAAATCTTCTTTAGAGCTATTTCAAAGGATGAAGAGGATTTAAAGATTTTAAAGAGATTTGAGAGAGAAAAAATGATGTTAGAAGTGAAGTGAGGATGATACTATTGAATGGGGTATTTATAGCCATTTGAAGTCTTTGTCAATGGCTAGAAATGGCTAAAAATGAATTGATGAAGAGATATAAACATGTGGCAGTCAAATCACATAAATGTCTAGGCGGTTACCCTAATTCGCATTTGCGAATCCATAAGTCGTGACCATAAATTCTAAAAAATGTGAGTAACAGACAAATTTTTCACGGAAATACGCACTTCAATGGTCAAAAATTTAAATTCTTGACCAAAATTTACGGTGAAGCTTAATTCTCATAACCGCGATTTGATATTTGACAGCCGAGTGACAAGGACTTGTAATTCGCGATAGTGAAGATAAGATAACGACCGCGAATTATAAGTCAGCAAAGATAAGAACGAAAAACTAAGTTTTGAAACAATCAAAATTGTGATCTGCATGAAAATGCCATACATAAAATATAAGACACATAATTAACAAACATCAGACATAGCAATCATACATAAGATATAAATTTTCACTTTATGGAGCTTCCATCAAACATTCCTAATTCTCTCTTAATGAAGTTCATTTTTTCTTCATTGAGAGGTTTACTGCAAGCTGATGATTTGTGTCAATAAATTCTAACATGACATCACCCTTTTGCACATGATCTCTAAGGAAATGATGTCTAATATCTATGTGTTTGCTCCTAAAGCGTTGGATGGGATTCTTAGAAAGATTAATAGCACTAGTGTTATCACATTTAATAGGAATGTGATCAATCACTTTGCCAAAATTCTTCAATTGTTGTTTCATCCAAAGAACTTGGGTGCAACAACAACCCGCAACAACATACTCGACTTCTGCAGTGGATAGGGCAATTGACACTTGCTTTTTGCTAAACCAAGATACTAAGCATTCTCCTATAAATTGGTAAGTCCTGAAAGTGTTTTTTCTATCTAATAAGCTACCCACATAATCAGCATCCGAATATCCTATGAGACTAAAGGATGAATCCCTAGGATACCATAACCCTAAGTGAATTATGCCATGCAAATACTTAAAAATTCTCTTAACAGCATTTAAGTGAGATTTTCTAGGAGAGGATTGAAACCTAGCACACATACAAACACTAAACATTATATATGGCCTAGAAGCAATAAGATAAAGTAGAGATCGGACCATACCTAAATATCTCTTTTTCATCTATCATCTTACCCTATTCATCTTTGTCTAGCTTGATGGTACCACTCATGGGGGTCTTGGCTACTTTACAATCATCCATGCCAAACTTCTTGAGTATTTTTCCTGTATGTACTTGGCTTGGTTGATGAAGATTTCTTCTTTGGTTTGCTTGATTTGTAGATCGAGAAAGAATTTGAGCTCTCCCATCATGCTCATTTTGAATTTCCCGGCCTTACACTTAACAAAATCCTTACAAAAAGACTTTTTAGTAGCACCAAAAATGATATCATCAACATAGATTTGAACAATTAGTGTATCATGCTTATGTTTTTTAACAAATAATGTGGTGTCCACCTTTCCTTTTTTTCAAAATCATTTTTCAATAGAAATTAAATAAGCCTTTCATTCTAAGCTTTTAGAGCTTGTTTCAATCTATATAAGGCTTTGTTCAATTTAAAAACATGGTTTGGAAAACAATGTGACTCAAAACCAGGAGGTTGTTCAACATAAACTTCCTCCTCAATGATTTTATTCAAAAATGAACTTTTAACATCCATTTGAAAAAGCTTAAAATTCATATGGCATATATAAGCTAAGAGTATCCTAATGGCCTCTAATCTTGCAACGGGGGCAAAATTCTCATCACAGTTTATGCCTTTCTCTTGGTTGTATCCCTTAACAACCAATCTAACTTTATTTTTAGTGATAAGACCTTACTCATCTAACTTGTTCCTAAACACCCATTTGCAACCAATAATATAGTGTTCTTTAGGCCTAGGGACAAGTTCCCATACCTTGTTTCTCTCAAATTGGTTAAGTTCCTCTTAGATAGCAAGTACCCAACTCTCATCATCAAGAGCCTCATCAATTGATTTTGTCTCAAGTTGAGAAACAAATGTAAGATTATTATCTAAAGGACTAAGTTGAGATCTAGTACTTAAACCCTTGGAGGTATCACCAATGATCAAGTCATTAGGGTGATATTCTGAAAATCTCTAATCTATAGGTAGATCTTGGCTTGGCTCGGTTCATCTCTTTATTGATGTTATGGCTCCTCATCTTCCTTCGATGATTCACCTCCTTCCTTGCTTTTGTCCTCTCTTCTTGTGGTGTCTTCCAATTCTAGCTTTTCAAAATCACCTGTAAGATCATCAACAAAAACACCTTTCCCAAGGTCATGTTTACTAGATTCATCAAAGACAATATTCATAGACTCTTTAACTACCATTGAACTTTTGTTAAGGACTCTATATACCTTGCTAGAGTTGGAATAGCCTAAGAAAATTCCTTCATTGGTTTTGGAGTCAAATTTTTCAAGATTACCCTTGGTATTTAAAATATAACACTTACATGAAAATATTCTTAGGTATGAATTCTTGGATTTTCTACTATTCCATAGCCCATAAGAAGTTTTATTGAAAATGGGTCTTTTGAAAACTTTGTTTGCAAGGTAACACAAAGTATTAATGGCTTCAGCCCAAAAGTAATTCGGTAAAGAATATTCATTGAGCATGGCCCTAGCCATTTATACTAGTGTTTTATTTTTTTCTCTTTACAACACCATTTGTTGCGGTGTCCTAGGAGTTAAAAAATTATGAAAAACTTCATTCTCCAAACAATAAGTTTCAAAAGACTCATTTTGAAATTCCTTTCCATGTCACTTCTAATAGAAGAAATGAAGTAACCATTTTCATTTTGAACTCTTTTTGCAAAACTCTTGAAAGCTTCAAAAGTATCACTCTTATGAGCTAAAAAGGATACTTAAGTAAACCTAGAGTAGTCATCAACTAGGACTCGTGCAAAATGCTTTCCACCTAAGCTAGCACTCATAATAGGTCCTATCAAATCCATACAAACTAGTTAAAGAGGTTTAGTAGAACTTACAACATATTTTGCTTTATAGGAGGCTTGTTATTGCTTCCTTATTTGGCATGGACCACATGTCTTGTCTTTTATGAAATTCAACTTGGGAAGGCCTTTCACCAACTTTCCTTTAGATAGGCTTTGAAGAAGATCCATGCTTGCATGCCCAAGCCTTCTATGCCATAACCAAACTTTATTGCTCAAAGACATAATACACTTAAAAGATTGGTTAGCCAAATTGTCTAAGTCAATTGAGTAGGTATTCTCTTTCCTTTCACCCTTGAAAATAACCTCATCATCCACTAAAGTGGTGACTCGACATTTTAAGTGACTTATAAGCCACTGACTAATAAAACATTATCAATTAATGAACAACCATTCTTACCCATGGTTCCAATGTCAATTACCTTACCCTTGGCATTGTTAGCAAATATGTCATCTCCACCTTCTTTTTCCTTCAATGTTGTGAATAACTTTCTATTTTAAGTCATATGTCTTGAACATGCATTATCCACATGCCAATTGCTTGATTTGGTGACTGCCACACTCCCCTACACAATAAAAGTGAGTTACATTTTCTTAGGTACCCAAGCATACTTGGGTCCTAAGGGGTTAGGAGTTGAAGGGTCCTCTAATTTGAGGTGAGTCTTCCTAATTAAATAATGAATGTTAACATGCCCATATTTCATGTAATAATGGCATTAGAGTTTAGACTTGTGAGTCTTTCTCCCATGTACAAATTTAGTATGAGTAGGAGGCCTTCTCATACCTTGATTATGTGAATGCATGCATGTATATATATGATGAGTAGGAGTAGAGAATTTCTTATGAGAGTGAGCATGTTGTTTGTTGTACATATAGACATGGTTAGCTCTTTGAGTCTCGGCTCTTGAGCTTGGGGGAGCCTTCTTTTTGCTCTTAGGCTTAGGAGGCTTAGTGCTAGGAGCACTTTTCTTCCCAATTACCTCAACACTTGAGGTTTGAGGTTCTGAAGATCTAACAAATGTGGTTTTAGATGATGAGGAGGCCCCATTGAAGCCTCGACCATGTCTAATTAGTGATGGTCTTTATGACACAATTAATGTGTCTAAGACTTCCTTTCCTTTATGGAACTTGGAGATTGAGCCTTTAAGCTCAATGAATTCTTCCTTTAGAGATCATTCTCCTTTCTTAATGAAGCCAATGAAGAAGATGATATAGAAAGATTATCCATAGATTTTTGAGCTCATCATTTGATGCTCTCAATTCGCTTATAATGTCATTGAGGGATTTATAATCATCTTTTAATTTGTGACATTTTCTTTTGTAAGATTTCATTTGTGACTTGTATTTGTCACATCTTATAGTTAGAGCCTCTAGAAGCTCTTCATCTATCTCATCAAATTAAAAATCAGAATGAGAATGGGAAGAAGTACTTACCTCATTTGTAGAATCTTCTTGTGTCATGAAACAAATGTTGGCAACTTCTCCTTCTTCCTCATCTTCACTTAAGCTATCATCCCAAGTGGCTGAAAAGCTCTTCTTCTTCTCCTTGTCCCATCTCTTTTTCTTTTTTAATTTGGGGCAATCGTACTTGATGTGGCCTTGCTTGCCACATTCATAGCAAGCGATATCATTAGATCTCTCTATTGGACTAAGAGTTGCCTTCTTGAAGCTTTTTCTTTCTTTTCTTCTTCTAATCAACTCCTTTGTCCTTTTTGAGAGCATAGCTAGCTCTTCTTCTTCTTTGACACTTTCTTCATCACTAAAGGTAGTTTCTACCTCCTTCTACTTTGTTGAGGATTTGAGAGCTAGGGTTCTTCTTTCTTTTTCTGGTTTATTGCTTGGCCTCTTAGTTTCTTCATTTGCTCATCTTTTTGTAAGGCCAACTTATGATTTAAGAGTTTGCCTATCAACACATCTATTGGAACCTTCCCAATCTCTGGATTTGACTCTTGGATGTTGCACACTCTAGCACCAAACTTATCTACAGGTTGAGTTTTAAGAATTTTTGTGTTTACCTCATAATTATGAGAGTCCTTATAAATTTCTTCATGTTGGTGATGATTGATAGGAGTCTATTCATCATTTCAGTGATGCTTTCATGGTTATTCATCATGAATAGCTCCCGTTTCATCACGTACATCTTCAAACGGCTCAATTTAACTAGTATTGTGCCTTCATGACAGTTCTTATGAGCCTTCCAAATGGCATATGTTGTTTGGCAATGTTGTACTCTTCCAATCTCTTCTCTAAAGAGAGAGCTTAGAAGAATGGTCATTGCCCTTTTATTTTTGCCATTTGATCTTCGGTGAGCATCAACCCATTCTTCCCTTGGAATGAGTTCTTCAATTCCATCCACTACTTTACTAGGTGGCTTCCATTCTTTGACAACCACATCGCAAAGGTCCACCACATCTGTATCAAGGTAAATTTTCATTCTATACTTCCAATGAGTATAGTCGAATCCATCAAAGTGGGGCTTGAGGTGTAAGTGGATTCCCTCTTGTGCCATAAACTTTGCTCACCTAATTAAGGTTAGAATGTGAGACTTGGCTCTGATACCACTTGTTGGCCCTAAGCACTAAGAAGAGGGGGTTGAATTGGTGTATAAAAAAAATTAAAGGTAAAGGATAGAGAATAATAGAAAATGAGGCACACGATTTATAGTGGTTCGAGTATAATCGACCCTACGTCTACCCCCCCCCCCCCCAATTCTCTGCAATTGGGTATTCCATTGACTCAAAATGGTATTTTTAAGCTCATAGCTAACTTTTACACTTTCTGTTTTCAAGGCTCACATAATAACTTTTACACTATGTGTTGTCAAGGCTCACACAATAACCTCTACACTATGTGTTTTCAAGGATTACACAATAACCTTTCCACTATGTGTTTTTAAGGCTCATATAATAACCTCTCTTACAGTTGGTGTTCAATGCTCACACCCAATACTTACAATCTCATAAAGAAGAGAAGAAAATGAGTAGCAAAAGATTGAGAGCTTTAACACAAGTAATGAATTCTCTATATATCTAACTTCTCACTGTTTGGTGGAGTATTTATACCCCATACCCACCAAAGAGATGTTAGACTTTAAAGCTCAACAAATCTCCAAGCTATGCTAGGTAGATTCTATATTAATTGCATGTCAGGCAGGAGTCGCAATCGCTACTGGTCAATCGTGGTCGCGAAATTCAAATTTCCATATGGGAGCCAAAAGTTACAACAAAAAAACCATTTGTGTCTAACGGCTAGTCCACGTAGCAATTCCTCATTAGTCCATCAGGAAAATATAGTCATTATAGTCTAACTGCTCACAAAAGTCACAGTCGCGATTCTTCTTTATACAAGGCACGACTAAGGACGTGAATTCTTATGTTTGAAAGACAATCTTCTTCTTCTTGAATCGCAGTCGCTACCTAAAATGTCACCCTCATGAATTTTGTTTTCCAATGGATACCTAAGACACTTGGCATGTTGTGATTATGGATTGGCTTCCTTCTTTGATCACTATAAAAGTCGCGGTCACGACTGAGGCATGACACACACCGTGAATTCGTCTATGACTTTGGTACTCTCATCTTTAGATGAGTCGTGGCAACTATGATGCCCGTGAATCCTAGCTAGCTTTACCCTTTCTTTGAACTAGGTCGTGGTCACAAATTACAGACCACTGACCACGAATTTGGATGAACTTTGCCTTCTTAAAGATTATGCAATCCTTCTAACTTTCAATGGAAAAATGAACTTAATTCTGCAAAACAATACTTAATTGAAACATTAGATATGGTCAATCTCCTTTGTCAATATCAAAAAAGGTCCAAGACTTAGGATTAACCATCCTAGTCCAGCAGGTTTGACCAACCTAGTCCAACAGGATCAACATTTGTCTGTTGAATCATATGCCTATTTTTTATATTATGCCCATGTGAACAATCGTCTATTTGATGGCACTATTTGTTAGTGGAGCTATAACCATGTGAGTAAGTGTCCACTGGGTGGTATTGTTTGTCAATGGAGCACTATTACTAGTCATTAGAGTATGATTCAAAGAAACTATTCTCTTCTATTTTGATAATGACTTTAATTTTGCTACTTGATTGATTCTTACAAAAATTTGTCTTGACATAAATACTTTTTTTACATTAATGTTTTATTAAAGAGAAGATGTCATCATAATCACCTTCATTATCATTATTCATATCAATAAAATAGTTTTGATCTATTATTTGATGCATACCAACATCTATTGGCCCTATAACTTGTTATTTGTTTCATAAAGGCATAAAATCTACTGGATTTGATCCTCTTGCTAAGAGAGCACTAATCCTAGATTTCTCTACCAAAAATGATACACTAAATAAGTCAAATAGGATTGATTTTCTTAGTTTATTTGTGAACCATTCTTTGATTGCACTTTGAGAGGTCCTTTGTGATTTTGAAAATTTCTCCCACAATTTTACATGGAATCTTCAGACTAAGACTAGGATTTGTGACTGTTAGTCATGGTGGTAATGGTAGTCCTAAGTTAAAACACCACCTATGGAACAAATAACTTTATCTCAAAAAGGCATAAAAGGTATAAGGTTGTTCCAAATTGGTTCAGTTTATGATTTTCTTTAAATGTGACATATCATGCATCAAGTGGGCTTCATAATAATTTAAGAATAGGTCCGAACCAATTCCAGCATCTAAAGAACTAGCTTGAAAGATGGTATTAATTTTTGTCATCAAAATAGATAAGCTAAGAATGCTTATTTTATTTATTTCTATATGAAGAAGAGATTAAACCAAACTTGTTGATGATCCAAGTATGTGTAGCATGGGTTGAAAGAAAGGTTTTATGTGAGGCGAGCTTTGAATTTTTGAGGTTGGAAAAGAGGTGACCTCATTCCATAGGATTATGATGTTGAGGATTTTAGCCATTGAGTGTAAGGGCGGTTCATGTTCATTAAGGTAGTGATGGGTTAGTTTGACTGATTCTATTTCTATAAGCATTTATTCATAAAAATTCTGAGATTTTGAGAGATCCTATTGCTTATAATGTCATCCATCTAAAAAGAAAATAGTTTGAACTACTTGAAAAGGATTTATAGAAGAAAAACCATTTTCCATAATTAAAACTATTTGAAAAATATCTTTCAAAAAATGTTGTTTGAGAAGAATTGGAAAAGGCATTTTGAGAAATTACGTTTGAAAAAACTTTTGGGAAAAAATTTTGGTTTGAAATCATTTGCAAACTTTTTTTAAGGATTTAAGGTTTTTGAATAACAACCTCCTCCATCACATTTTGTAAACAGATTTCAGAAGCTACCTATTTATGAGGACCTGTTGGCGGGGAGTCCTTCTGAGCTAACACAAGCTTTGGCATTTTTTGGACCATTTTGATCCATTTTTCAATATGTTTTTCCTTATCTATTTGCTACTTGACTTTTCCTTCCTAGAAAATTTCTTTTCAGGTGTTAATTTTAGAGAAAGTTTTTGTATAAGAGATATTTGGAGATTTAACTATTTGGGGGGTTTTTATTATCTTATGAATTATCTCACATTTCTTTCCAGATTGGGATAATGAAGCTACTTCTTTGGATTTTGTCATTCTATCAAGGGCGCTTCTAGGAATCAGGATCCACTTTGAAAAAATACATAAGTTAGATAATCCAGTATGGAATTTGTATCTTCCTTTGAGCATCCTTTTGTAAAATCACTTTAATAGATTTACAGATTATTCTAAACATAAATTTTTTGTTAAGGAAGTCCCTTTGAAATTTTGATATGTAAGGAACAATGGAAAGAACTTCATTTTTTTACCATATAATAGTTCTTTTATATGTCATTCCAGTTTGTAGAGGTGTAATAGATAATTTATTCTTTGACATATTTAACTTGTTTGGGGATGCCTCCATAACCTAATTCTAAAGCATCAATTTCAACTATCTTAGACGAATCAAAGTCTGCTAAGTGCAAATAAAGGATGGTCTGGATTTGTTTCTTAATCTATTGGAAACTTCCGATATGTTGATCTGACTAAGGAGAGATGTTTTTCTTAAGCCTATCATGCAATGGTTTGCATAAATGACTCACGTTTGGAAAGAAGTCTATAACATAATTTGTACTTTCTAAAAACATCTATGGTTGGGTTTTGTCTATAATTTTGTAAAAGAAATCAGTTACAAAAGCTAAGGATCTCTCAATTGGAGAAATGGTGCCTTGGGTCATGTAATGAATAAGAAACCTAACTCGTGTTTAGAAAATACTAATTTTGGATTTTGGAACAACTAAACCATTTTTCTTGATAATGTAAATAAATGCCCTAAGATGCGTAAAGTGTTGTTTAGTAGATTAGAAAAAATTTAGGACATCATCAATATAAACAATACAAAAATCTAAATAAGATGTAAAAATGTCATTCATGACTCTTTATAACTCATATGGTGCATTTTTTAAACCAAATGACATGAAATTGTACACAAACTATCTGAATGGATGATAAAGGTCATTTTATAATGATCTTTAAGAGTCATATGTATTTGCCAAAAACATGACTTCACCTCAAATTTTGAGACAATATGAACAACATGCAATCTTTACAAAAGATCCTTTTTGGTAGGAATCAGGTACACAATCCATTTCAAGGTTTGTTAAGGGGCTTGTAGTTAATAACCAACCTTGGCACACCTCTCACAATCTTATAATATTTGTTAATATAGAACGCAGCACAACTCTGAGTGGACCTAGATTTGCTAAGGAGACCATTATCATGTAGATCTTGTATCTCTTTTCTACAATGGTCCTCAATATCTTTATTCATCTATATGGCACTAGCTTTGGTAGGGATTTGACTTTCATGAAACTTAGCCTCATAAGGTAAATCTACCTTATGTTATTTTCTAGATCAAAAAAGCATTAGGTACATTAGAGCAAACTTCTATCTCATTTTATTTTTGTAATAGGGTAATTTTTTATTTCACAGTAGAATTCTCAAGTTGTTGTAAAATATAAGCACTTAAAACATCATTTTTCAAATACTATAAATACTTAATTTCTTTACCTTAAGCTATTTCCATCACTTTGCTCCATCAAATTTTAACATCTCAATGAACTTTCAAAACCTTAAAACACATAAGAATATGCACAATTGGTTCTTGATTGTCAAAATCAAAAAGGGGGAGATTGTTGGAACAGGTTGGTCAAACCTAAGTCAAAAATCTCTTTTAATCTTTGCAATATAGGTTAGAAGGTTCTAATGTCAGTTTGAAGTGTTATTCTTATAGAAATTAAGTTAATAAGTTGTTAAAAGTTGAATGGAAGTAAATAACTCAAAGTGTAGAAAATGACCCCTAAATTATGACCAAGACTATGAAGCCGAAACTGTTATCTAAAGAGTGTTCATGTTCATTTTTTATAATTCAATTTGCAATTTCAGCTATGATCGTAGCCCTTAAACCTTATTAGAGGGATTTCAAACTCTTAATTAGGTAATGACATAAGTCAAAGTACTTGTTAAAAGATCAAAAATTGAGATAGTGAAACCTTGATAGCAACCGTGATTTACTGATATCAAAATCTCCATTAGTTTTATCGTAGAAGTCACGACCAACCCTCTCACCTTATAATTGTAACTTTCAGCCTCCTTTAGAGGGATCTAACGACTAGTTTTCCAAAGAATTAAGCTAAAGTGTCATATGTAACTAGTTGTTAGACAATTGCAATTCACATATGTGGTTAAGCAAAATCTAATGCAAACGTAAAGATCGCAACTGCGACCTCCAGTCAGGACCATGACTTTCGTCTAACAAGTGTTAAATGTAGGATTTTTGCCACCAACTTTTGAGATGTGGAGATGGTTAGTAACGATGTTTGGTGGGTGTAACCTATAAATAATTCACCAAATGGACTTAAATACATGAGAATAACACTTACTATAACCAAACTCTTATAAAATTATTTATCAACTCTCTTACTAATTCTTTGTAAGTGAGATGTTAAGGTTTGGTGCAAGCCTTTAAACACCTTTGGGATTGGATTTTAGAGTGATCCTTGTTTGTAAAAACTCCTATATAGGTTGCGTGTTAGCCTTATAAAACACTTATGAGGTTGTGTGTGAGCCTTATAAAACACAAAGTGTAATGTTTGGTGTGAGCATGCCAAACACCATTTAGTGTTAGTGAAACACCCAATTGGGGAGTGAACATAGAGTTTGTTAGCACCTAAACTACTATAAATCATTGTGTTCTCTTTTCTTTTATTATTTCTCTTTAACTTTGCATTGATTGCTTATCCACCAAAATTTAAATTTCCCACTAACTTAATCCCTCTTCTTGGTGCACAAAGACCAAGAAGTTTATGTAGTAAATTTCAAAGAGGAGTTATTTATTGGTGTCAAATGATCCTCTAAAATTGTTTAAAAATTTGTTCGGTATAATGCCATCTTCAATGCAACTCAACTATGCACCTGTGGTCTCTAGTTGAAAACTATTTGAAAACCAATGAATGGATTTTACCAAATACTTTTATGATGAAAACTTCCTTAGTATGAAGAGAAAGGTTTTTGGTAATTTCTCTATTGAGGAACGTTGAGTGTTTTAAGTATCCTCCTCAGGCTTTGCATCTAGTTCAAGGGTTTTATGGTATTGTAATAACATTTGGATGATGGTTGAATCTTCCTTCTATTTTTGGGTAAGTTGGTGGATTTGTTACTTAATGGTTTTTACTTTTGTTAAAGAAATTATATGGGGTTTTAGGGGGTTCTCTCTATCTTTGCCTTCTTCAATATGGTGGTTATGTTACAAGGGTTTTGACTAAATAAAGTTGTTTGCTTGGGCTTTTCTTCTTTAAAGGATTCTTATAAATTTTTAAGATAAACACTTTGAAGTTTTGGGTCTTGAATATGGTTAATGATATCTATCATGAATTGTTGATCTTTAGTGAAGATATTAGTGTGATATTCCCCCTACTTCTTGTAGGTTTGTGTTGATAACATTTATCCTCTTGGTATCTCCTTCTTCCTCAAAAATTGGTACTAGAGGTTGCAGCAAGTCCATCAACTTATAATGCCTTTTCTTCTTCCAAGGATCTAGAGTCATCATTTTCTATTAATGCCTTAATCTTTTGTATCGAATCTTCTTCCACTTGCAATTCCTCTAACTATCGGTTAAATCTATAACATTTGGATGTGTGACCTTTCTTGCCATACTAATAGCATGTCACATTCCTCTTTTGGTATGGTTCTTGGGTTGGTTTTAGGATAGATTTGGAATGGTATTTTTTTTCTTTCTATATGGTTATTTTTAATGTTTTGATGAATTGGCCTTACATGGGTTATGTTTTCTATAATG
Source organism: Omphalea diandra (assembly GCA_949677035.1). NCBI lineage: Eukaryota > Viridiplantae > Streptophyta > Magnoliopsida > Malpighiales > Euphorbiaceae > Omphalea > Omphalea diandra. The sequence goes on from CATIWR010036681.1 coordinate 36,618, forward strand.
TTTGGCCTTATGTTTTTCGTAGTACCTTTTCTTTTTGTGCTTACATCTAGTGTAGAGAGTAGATGAAAGGGATGGTGTGAGCTCATTAAATTTTACAACTACCCTAGAACGAGTGGAATCTTGCTTGTGACTCTATCTTTTTATCAATCACCGGGGGATCGAGAGGACTAGGGGTCACACTTTGGTAGTAAACCTTAGTCATGGCATATAATTTGGATCAATAGAGGATCCTCTAGGCCTCACGCATGATAGAAGCCTCTTTTCCAAAGTTGTGATAATGAGGGACTAAGGTGGGATAATAAATGGGTATTGTCCCTAGGAATTGCAGACTCATAACCCTACTTTGGTTAGGATAAGAATCTAAGGAAGGCAAAATATGAACTTAATCCAAGTCAATTAAAAGGTTCATTTCATCTTTACCCCCATCAAACATTAGATTTGAAAATCGGGTATGACTTGGGGAAAAGGTTAGGCACCCACAAGCTGCTTGGATATTAGGATATGGCCTTCGGGCATCTTTGGTTCACTCTTAATATTTTAGCCAACTTAGTGATTAGTCTAATTAAGGCCCCTAAGCATACATCTAAATGAGATTCACTTCAATATATCAAGTAATCACTCAACAAAGGGAAGGGGGATCATACATCAAGAGATAATCATCCATTCATATATATAATTATCTAAAAGAGGGAAGAGTGATCATTCAACATGACATAGGGTCTTAACATGCACTATTTTCCATCCATATATATAATCAATTGCATTCAATATGTGAAAGTGACCAACGCCAAATTCGTGGTCCGATCCAAGTATCAACACTTACACTCAAGAGAAGAAAATAAGTTAGTATATGAAACGATAACAAAAATAAGTAACAAAAGAAACTATAGAAAAAGCAAATGAAATCCCCAAGAACCATCTTACCATACCTCCCAAGTCAAGGTTCCTAAATTTACATCTTGTTTCTATGGTAGAACATCCCAGCATTACAAAACCAGCAAAAAAATAGAAAACAAGTGTATGAATCATGAACATATGAGAAAGTAAAAAAGCAATGCAAAAAATTTAGAGAGTGTTTGATCACCCAAGGCAAAAATCATCGTAATAGGGATCCTACGATTGATGAATCCTTACCCTATGCAGCTATAAAAGAGCATGGCATCCATATGTACTATTATCCATATAGGGTTAGCATACAACAAAAAGGTGGGGGAGATTGAAGGCCAAAACACTATTCACATATTTTAAACAAAAACATAATGACAAAAAAGACTCGCTGTCATTGGAACCTTAAGTTCCTCACTTGACCATTATTAAAAGACGATAAAAACAAAACCTTAATATCACACTAAATCACAAATGAAGGGACCTAAAGCATTGAATGAAAAAAGGTTGCAAAACCACTTTAACCACATTAAGGTCCCATTTTGAGATGAATGGGGATCCTAGGATTTTATTCCTCACCCCATTTTATCACTAGAACATTAGAACATCTTAAAAAACGGTTTTAGAAAGAAGGAAATTTGAATATAAAAGGAAACATAACCTCACAAAAACTACTTACTAGTTAAGTTGGGTTGTACAACAAAATATTGAGGGTTATACATCCTAGAATAAGATTTGTACAACCTACAATCAAGGTTGTACAACCCCTATTTTCTAGGTTTTGAAAACAAGAAAAAAAGAAGAAGAAGAGGGGGGATGAAGGAGGTTTCATGGATGCCTTTTGTATGTTTTAATGCCCTCAGAGGCTCACAAGTTATTCTACATCCTCCAGTTACTTAAGGAATATTCAAAAAGGGAAGAGTAAGACCTAGTTTTACCTTGGAATGAGTTGGGTGAGTTGGGGCTTTAGGGTTATGTATGTTAAGTGTGAAGTAAGAAATAATTTTAGCAGAGTAACCTTAGGGTTTCTAAGCCTTCCCCTCTTTCCTTAAATGATGGGGTATTTATAGGTGTTGGGTGTGTGCACAAGGCCAAAAATGATCCTGCTTACACTATAGAGATGTCCAATCACTGAGAAGGATATGAACTCTTATAATTAGGGTTTGCATGTGGCTTGTACATCCTTCTGTCAAGGTTATATAGCCCTGAGGTTGAAGGGGGATCAGTTCTAAAAGATTCTCAAGATTAGGATTTTAAGATGGGTTGTGCAACTTTGTGTATGGTTATACAACCTTGCTACAATGGTTTGTACAGCCCTACTTGTTGGATAGTATAGCCTATCATGTGTGGTAGACAACCTTAAGCTTGGCCTGAGGTTTGGTTTGGATTTTTCCAAGGTTTCCTAGGGCTTTTGCCTCTTCATTTAGCATTTCCTTTTATATTCTAAGGAATTAGTTTAGTGATTTCAATTAAGTTTTACATCCAAAGGTTCCAAAATCTTATGCGAATAGTTTGGCCCTTACTTTACGGAGCTTGGAAAACAACATTTGAAAAATGAAGACACAACAGAGCATTAGTCACAAACTTGATCACCAGATAATGGATATGAAAGGATATAATTTTCTTAGTAGCTCCTTAAGCAATTACTAAGATTCTCGGCAACCCTCTAGTAAGTACCAAAGTTGAATTCCATCTTCCAGTAGCCCTCTAGCAAGAATCAAGGTTGAATTCCATCTTTTAGTAGCCCTTTAGTAAGTCTAGAGTTTATTTCCTTAATAGTTCTCTAGCAAGTGCTAAGCTTCTTGGCAACCCTCTGACAAGTACAAAGGTTAAACTGCATCTTCCAACAACCCTTTATTAAGAACTAAAGTTGATCTCCTTAGTAGCCTTCTAGTAAGTATTTAGCTTTTTGGCAGCCCTAAAAAGTAATAAGGTTAAACTTCATCTTTCAATAGCCCTCTAGCAAGTACTGAAGTTGATCTCTTTAGCAGTCTTTTAGTAAGTACTAAGCTTCATAGTAGCAAGTACTAAGGTTAAACTTCACCTTCCAATAGCCCTCAAGTAAGTACTAAAGTGGTTCAGGCAACTCTCTAGAAGGTATCAAGTGCCTTGATAGTGGATAATTAACTTCTTACAATCACTAGTGCTTTTACATTTCTCTGTGGTTGATCTAATTTTTCTAACTGATGATTCATCATAGGGATGCCCTCTAGTAGTTCCTATGTCCCTTAGGTCATTTTGGCAATTGTGAAACTGAGTCCATATCTTTACAACCCTTCGGGCTACCTTGGGCCTCTATTCTTTTCTTGGGGTACTAGGCCTGAGCCCAAATGTTATAAGAAGTCCTTTATTGTTTTGCCATTTTTGGGAGAAAGTAGCTCCTTTTCAAGATATTGTTGAGGCCTCAAAAAGGGGGGGGAAGTTGGTTATTGAAGGGTATTTTTTATAAATTTGGCACTCTATCGCTCTTTAAGAAGCTAGGGATATTTTGATAATTTTGTTTTGATTAGGCTTGAAGGGAGAAAAGGGGTATTTTAGAAATTTTAGGTTGATTGGAATTGAAGGAAGGTTATGGGGTAATTTGAAAATTTTGGCTTGATTAGGCTTAAAGGAAGACTAGGGGGATTTTGGTAACTTTGGCTTAATTGGGCTTGAAGGAAGGCCAGGGGTATTTTGGGCCAAAAGGGAACAATTTAGATTTAAAAGATGAAGTCGGCATACAAGGCCCATTTTGGCCTAAAAGAGCTTAAGGAGGCTACACAGCCCAGCTAGGGTTGTACAACCTTGACTAGCTATATAAGTCCTTTCGAAAATGACATTCATTATTTAAGGAGTTCTTATTTTCTCTCCTCTTTTCTCTCTCAAAGCTTCAAACTTAGCACTTAGGACTCTCTTTGCTTTTTGGACAACTACAATGGCCAAGTACCCTGATAGCGAGATGTTTGATGTCCCGAAAGAATTTCCTGAGGAGGACATCCAGACCATAGATGCCCTAGAGCAACTGTAGTCCCAATCGAGATTTACACGAGTGAGCTCACTAAAAGGCGCGACGATGAAAATGACTTCACTCAGTTTTCCTCCAGCTAGTGACACATTTAACGGTTTACAACCGATATTGTCATCTTATAGGACTCGCCTTGAGAATGGTAGGTGTTATGTTCCTTTTCTTAAAATTTTGTTTTATTTTTTTTATGCACCTCATCATTATTATTTTTAGGTGCCACCCTGCAACTTACTTTTTGGCCCATAAACATTATGCTATTCCATAAAATATTCAGGAATAATTTTAGGACACTCACCCTTTATTGTCATTGAAATTTATTTCTTGTTTATCATACTAGTTTGTTGTGTTAATTTGCACACACCTTAGGCTTTATTTTGTAATTTGCACAAGGAATTACTAAAACTAATTTAATATATTAACCTATGAACAGTTAGAGTACATACCTGGGCTTACAAATAATCTATTCGTTCATTTTGTCGACTCCTCGGTCTTTTAATGCTTCATTTATAGATGTTGACCAAATTTTTTTCTAGGAAACTATTTTCCTAATTTCCTCAATGCTTGTGATGGTACCCTAGTGACTAGAACTTATTGTTTCTTTGTCTTTATGTTCGGACCTTTCTAATTTTTAGTTCTCTAACCTTCATATTTGAGCAAAAATGCACACATACAAGTACTTTTATCATTTAGTCTACTTTTTTTTTATTTTCTTTTTCTTGTAGGGGATTGTCGCCTTTTAGAAGGTAGGTGGGGTTGTGGGTCCTATTAAAGCGTAGGGTCCTCCCTTACATCCCTAAATTGTGGTCCATTTGGAAGGCACAGGGGTCTAGGCCATTTTGTTGATGCTACGAAATGAGGCATCAAATGTCGATCTAATGATGACACATATGTTGTTGGAGCGATGGATAGACATGACTCACACCTTTCATCTTCCTCTGATCAGCGAGGTGATAGTTACACTCAGGGACTTTACTTTCCATACCAGACTGCAGTTTGCAGGCATTCCTTTACCTATAGATTTTAGGGTACATGAGCTAGTGCATCAGAGGGACTATATACTAAAGGCTTAGGGCTTTGCTCTCTTGCTTAATAAGAGTAAGACTGTTGCGAGATCCAGCATACAGGCTGGTATACCTTATGTCACCGATGACAGCTCCAGCAAGGTGGTTAATTAATGCGTGCATTGTTTTTTGTTATACTCACTATCAAGAGTTCTATTCTTCAGTGCTTCTAATATGGCCAAGCTCTACTTAGTCTCGATGCTGAAGGATTTAGGTCTACTGCACCACTTCAACTGGGGATCTAGTAACATGCCTCTACAAATACCTTGATCGGTGTTCCTAGGGCACAAGTATATGTGTGGCGCTTGAAAGGTTCTCATCATAAGCATATCTTACTTTTTTAATGCTTGAACTCCATTTAATTGTTTTTAGATTTATGTTAACTTTGTTGATAGGTATGGGACGTTGACCTATGCCTACTAGAGAGACTGGACCCTGAGGATGAGGTAGATGGCAATGGAGTGTTGTATCTTATTTGAAGTCCATCATTGCTAGGCAGGCTCGCCTGAACACGATTACGCTGCACCAAGTACTTTTTTCCTACATAAATAAAATTATATGAGTTGTAATCATTAGTCTTTTATTATTTGATTTTATACTCACAGTAATTTTCCATCTTTATTATAGTTGCAACCTGACTGAAGGGGTCCCATGGAGATATGGTCGTTGGAGGTAGCGGAGGCTAAGGCTATTTTTTGCAGTCATCCTCTGACAGTAGAGGCCTGTCCATTTGAAAATGGTACCTCGAAGACCGCATCTTCCGCTGACATAAGGGCATAGATGAGCGACATGTCCCACAGTGCCTGCCTACGAATGTGTTTTGGGTAAGGGATATCGAGGGTGCATAACTGGCTATAACATTACGCTAAATGTCAAAGGAGCAGATATCTTTTGTCATACCTTCTTATAGGTCCTGAATGGTTGGTGCATGTTTAGTGAAGAATTTACATATATTTTATAAGTAATTCCTCCCATATTAATTTTGCATATGAAAAGGATTAAAGGAAGTAAATTTGTCTTTTGTAGGATTAAAAAGGAAAAAAATGGCCAAAGTACAAGAAAAGGCAACCTAAGTTCTAATTTTGAGCACTATTTGGTATATTGGGAATATCTCCCTTTACAAAGCTCTAAATGAGGTGATTCAAAAGCCATTAGAAAGTTAAGACATAGGACTACAACTTTTATGATCAAAAGCCATTAGAAAGTGAAGACATAGGGCTACAACTTTTAAGTTTTACAATTAAGCTAACCCAACCATCTGCAAGGTCAAACATTGATTATAACGCCCAAGAAGCAATACGGTTGAATCATTAGACATGGCCATGCACATGGATGTGCATCTACAAGGTAGGAAGAGCAAGTAAGGCAAAATCATTAGACATGGCCCTACATATAGCCATGCCTATTTTCCTACAAGCTAATTATAAATTGGCACAGCCATGCCCATAGTCGTACAACTTTTACGCAAATTAACTCTTTTAAAGGTTTTCCTTCCTATTTTGGGATTTTGACTGTCTTAACTAAAAGACTTGACTAAACCCTTATTTAAAAAGGCAAGGAAGTATAAGATGGGGGAGAGAACCCATCTAGGACATCAAATAATCATCCAAAAAGTGAAGAATTCAATCAAACAAGGGTTTAGGAGAAAAGATTAGCAAAGAGGTAATCATTTAAAAGCTTTAAGAATTAAAGTTCATGGCTTCTAATAACATTAGTTTGATTGTTTATTCTTCTCTTTCTTTATTATGGGCTAATTAACTTTATGCTAGGATTGTAAATCGATCTTATCTGACTCATATTGCTTTTCCTAAGTCTAAGTCTTTAAGTTTCATTCATTATTTGTGTTAGTAATTATTGAGTGCTCCATGTTCGATTGACTAGCCATTAATCATCTTAGTTCTATGAATTGACAATAGAGACATGCCTTTCACATAATGGATCTTTCAATAATTCCTTTTGTTTTGTTATTGAGTTGAGGAACCTTAACAAACCATTACTATCGATTAAGTCTTGCTTTCTGAGGCAATTGCATGATATCTAGCTTTTAAGTTGAGGAACCTTTAGCTTAACATGGTTTTGTAAGACAACTTTTACATGAAAGGGATTATTTTTATCACCATAGGAACTTGATTATAACACTTTATGAATAAAACAATTAGATAAGGATTAGGAACTCATTAAAAAGTCACTAAGTGAAGTTGAACCCTAGCTAACTTCTTATATTGATTGTTTTCTTCACAATTACTTTGTTTATATTTTACTTAGTTTTAATTATTATTTTAATCTTCTTTTATATTGGATTTCTAGATAATACAAGGAATAAAATGCTTTGTACTTAATCATGATCTTCATGGGAACGATATCCATACTTTTGTACACTTTATTACTTGATGACCTGTGCACTTGCAGCTCAAGGGGTTATTTATATAGCACTAACCTGTCATCAAGTTATTGGCACCATTGCCAGTGATCAATAGCATTAATAATAAGTAATTATTTCTATATTACCTTAGAATTTTCTTTTTATTTTTGTATAGTTTGTGCTTCTTCCTTTTTTTTTTATTTCTTATACATAATTAGAACTTCATAACATGGATTCACTCAAGGAATTACAAGCTTAGGTATTTGTCCTTACTATATAAATAAATTTCATGACTTTTAATGTGGTTTCTTCTTCTTTTTCATAGGTGGTATGCAAATTGTGTAGGGAGATTGGTCATGCAAACATAGCTTATCAAATGGGGATTCTTTTACACATGGTCAAGTAAGTTATATAGGGAATTTCAATCACCAATCCTATGATCCTTATTATAATGCCTATAACCTTGATTGGTAAGACCACTCCAACTTTTCTTGGTTTAATGACAATTATTCAAACACCAATTTTTAAGCTCATCTTATTTTTCATGAACCATCGACTATTCAAATCCAAAAGGAAACTTCTAACCTAGAATTCCTATTAGAGAAATTCATCACAAAAACTAAAGCTAGATTAGCACAATAAGATGAGATGATAAGTCCTCCAAATTTTCATCAACCACAAACCTTTCAACCCTAAAAGGAAAAATCTAACCCATAAATCCTAATTAAGCAATTCATCACTAAAACTTATGCTAAGATAGAACAAATGTAAAGAAGATTAGATGAAAATCTAGCAAGTTGTACTTCTTCCTCCTTCCATAACATTGAGATTCAAATGGGACAAGTGGATAATAATTTAAACTTTATATTTCATAGGACATTACTTAGTATTTTCAATCCTAATCTTATGGAGCAAGTCAAGAAGATTACATTAAAGAGAGGTGAAAGAGGAGATAAAAACTAAGAATGAAGAAGAAAATGATGAAAAGCTAATTAAGAAAGACTATCCAAAAGAGGAAGGCAATCTTTATGTGCCTCTCAAGCCTTATATGCCTCTTATACCTTTTCCTTCAAGATTAAAGAAGTATAAAGAGAACAAATAGCTCATTAAGGAACGTAAACAGCAAGAAAAGCCACATGTGGTGGAGGATGAGAAATACTTGAGAATTAATAAAAATATAAGCATAAGCATGAAGTTTGTCACTAAAAAAGAGGGAGTTTCCATTTTGAGCAATCGAAAATGGTAAAAGATGAAGATGATTTTATTATCAAGGAATGCAAGGTAAGTAATCCTTCCACTTTTGAAATTCATGATACTACCCCATCTTTTCTCTTTCTTATTGGTGGATTAAACTATGATGAGGTAACAAAGACAATGCCTTATCTTTTACATTTTGATCAATTATACCCATTATCATAACTTTATGTTCATGCATATTTTGAAAAACAAGATACCTCATATGTTCTATTCTTTAATGACATAACCCAAGAACAATAAAAAAGATCAAGAAAAAGAAAGACATATTTAGAATGGATAATCATGGATTTAAGGGATTTTAGTCCAACGAATTGTATACATCCAATCTTAATAAAGGATAATCACAAACCCAAGGTGAAGTTCAAACAACCACTCTTAAGGGTCAACCTAATGACCTTAAATTAGCATGTTTTCTTTTTGTTATGTGTCTTTTTACTTTATGCTTTATGTTCCTAGTTTTTTCTTAATACTTGTCTTGACGACAACTTTTGTTTCTTTGCCTCCATTAAGTTAATCCTTTTTTACCCCTCTTTTATCTTTTGTCTTTTGTATTTATTGCATCATTAGGGATAGTGATGAATTTAAGTTTAGGGATTTAGGGATTTCAAGTGCTTAATTTGTGCTTTGAATGATTAAATTTAATAATTTAAATGATTAAGGAATTATTTTAAGGTCTAAATGCGAATAATCAATAAAGAAATTGATAACTATTTATTTGAATCAGTTGAGTTAAATTTTTTTACAATAATAGCATGTTTTTGGTTAATAAGGTTGATTTATAATTTATTAGCACAATAGAAAATTTTTGCACACTTGGTGAAATTTGGATTTTAAAATTGCAATTGGTAATTATGCATGACTTAGGTGAGTGGACACTTATACACATGTTAGAACTTGATAAACCATCTTTTGAGGTGAAATTCTAGAACTTGGCAACTTTAAGGAAATGATTAAGGCATTTTTTTTATTGTCCTATTATTCCACATCCATCCTTTATTTTACATTGACCCTTGTCACCCGCTTTAAGCCATAATAAATATTCTTTGTGAGTATTAATAGCCTTTTTCTTTCTTTAACCCACTACCCTTATTACAACCATATAACCTAAATGATCTTTTACCTCCCCTATCAAGAGAATGAGTTATAATATGGTTTTATGATGGTGTAAACTGTTACTTAAGTGCATAATTCTAAGGGTTACAAAAAAGGCATGTTAGTTATAAAATTGAGAACATAAAGTTTAAATCAAGTTTAAGGGTGGTGAGTATGAGAAAAAGCCAAAGAGAAAGAAAGTAAAAAAAGAAATAAAAAAATAAGAATAACAAAAAAAAAAAAAGGGACAAAAATGAAAAGGAAAAAAGGAATGAAAGAAAGATTATATGTACGGATGTATTTTTGAAAGTCTTGCAAGGAATGAGCATGATATATGCACTCATTAATTATAGTTACAATTTGCATTATTCATATAACTAATGTTTTGATATCATTCTCTTGGTTTGGACTTGACCATTTCTTGAAAGCCTTACCCATAATACAAGCCTAAAAAACCTTATGATCCTTAGGGTGCTAAGATCTATAATAGTGGAGAAAGGTGGGATACTTTTGCCCATGGTCATGTATGACTTATAACAAGTCAAAGTTGAATCTTATTTAAGTTTTTTGCAGTTAGAAGTTGAAATTTTGAATGAAATGTGTTTTCAAGACATACATACACACTCTATTGTATTAATTGATTGTAAATAAAGCATGTTAGTTTGGAACTTGTTATTATTGTAACTCTATTAAATTAATTGATGAAAATTTTGGTTGTCGCTAAGCTAAAATTCTCCTTATTATCTTAGAACTTATTCTTGATCATTTCAATAATAGGATTTTTTTAGAAATTATTCTTGCTTGAAGATAAGCAAGAGTACACTTGTAGGGAGCCTTCCTTTGTCAAAGGTAGCTATTAGAGCATTCCCTTATTATAAGCCCAATGAAGGGTCGTTCTGTAGTAGACAAGTTGAGGTACTTCTTCTCATGTGGCATGAAGACCTATGGCTCCTGCTTCTAGATCTAGCACTATTGTTGCTCAGGGTAGCAAACGGGCCTATGGATCTTCATCGGTGTAAAGCCTCGTGGTAGTGAGCGATTTAACCTTTATGCTAGACAATTTGGAGGAGTCTTGCATGACTTCATTAGATTGATCCATGATATCTCTACAGATCACTTAGTCTATCTATACATTTGAGCCAGCCGAGACCAACCACCTAAGTACTTCCTCTTTGATTTTTCCATACTCTGATAATGATGTAAGGCATGTTGTTGAGAATGCTTCTCTTTCACTATTGCAAATCCATTATATATAGGCTGAGGCTTTGGTTGACCCGATTGCTACCCTAAAGAGGGTTGTGACACAATAGACACACTTCATGCAGGTTAGTGAAAGAAAATAAAATAATGAATGTATGCATGTTTGTTATTTATGTTTCATTTGCTTTGTGTCCCATATATCCTAACCCTCGTGTTTCTTGTAGGAGATGATCTAATGTCCAAATCATAAGATCATGGAGAAAGCTTAACATCTGGTAGAAGCGAAGGTAAAGAACGAGGCTTTAGCTCAAGCTGCTGTGGAGTATGGATAAGTGGCGACTAATGGAGAGGCCTAGGACTTTGATGTGACCCCTTCTAGGAGCGAAGGTAGCTGAGCCATAGAGGCCCTCCCCTTCCCTTAGTGGCTATTAGGATGTTTTTCATTTTTTCCATTTTAGCACAGCACATTTGATAGATATTTGCACAGTTGTATAGTTTATCGAGTGATTTGAAAAGCCCCAATTTTAGATGTTTATTTAAAGTTTTTAGGGTAAACTGAGGTAACATTGTCTCCCTTTATATCACACTTTAACATTTCTTTCTTTAAATACAGATCCTTCTATGTAGACTTTTGAGAGTGCATTATCATTTTTTCATTTATATGCTTTTCAAAACATGTACAAATGCATTTTACATCCACAATATAAGAGAAAGGCTGCTTGACCAACTCCAGGAACGAAGGGTTGTACAACCTGGGCTGAGGTCTATACAGCCTAGTTGGAAGGTTGTACAAACCTAATCAGGGTCTATATAACCTTAAACAAAGACTGTACAAACCTATAAGCTCAGTCTTCTTTTATAAATACCCATTTCCCACTTATTTTTCTTACTCGTTATTCTTAGCTCCCAAACCATGTTAAGAATCTTTCTAAGGTCTCTCTCATCCTAAATTTGGTCTAACTTACCATAGGAGTGCCTTTCAGCTCTCCACTGCCTCTCATTTTTTTGCCTCAACTCTCACTTTCTATGACTAGCGTATGATTTATGGGATTCCACTATCCATACGTTTCACTTTAGGAACACAAAGATCTACCCCCCTATCAAAGGAGTGGTGTTATTCTCAACTATCATGTCATGACAACGGACAGAATTGCTCTACCTCAGTTGGATTACCAGCATGTCTGAAACATGGTAGAGCTATTTGATATGCAACATAAGGAGGTACCCAAGTACACATTGGGTGAGGAGAAGATCCTCATGGCACCATTCATCACTTTTTTCCCATCTAAGGCTCATGCTCGGGCTGCTAAGTCAGAGAGGACTCCCATGCTGACAAACTTAGGCGAGACCATTGTGGGACTTGACATAGTGGCCCTCAGTTTAGTGATTCTTTTATGGAAAACCCGTTATTGTAATAGGTAAAAGTTCTTCTTACAATAACTTCTCTTGCTTGTTCTTTCTTTCTTCTTCTTTTTTTTTTATTTATTTCTTTCTTCTTTTTTTATTGCCCTAACTTTTGTCTAGACTGCCCTTACGAGTTTTCAATCCAGTGGCCGCTCACTTTTGCTTAGGTTGCCATTTCAGGTTTTTAACCTAATGAGCATATTTTTATTTTCATTTTTTCTTCTTCCTTTTTTTTCTTCCTTTTTTTTCTTTTAGATATGGCTACAAGAGAGATTAAGTATGTTGGCTACACTAACCATGGCCGCAAGACTTTACTATCCACAACATCATTCAAACCATTGTCTATTAAGGTCAGCTACTAACAAAGGCCGAGTGGGATGAATGGATGTCCTGCATCACTATCATCGATATCTATTGGAGTTACCCGTGGTGGAATTTGTCGCGTATTACACTAAGGACTTATAGAGACTGTGTCATCCTTCCAGCCTTAACTTCAGGCACATTTTATGATCCAGTTCGCGTACATCACTAATTTTGATGTGTAATTTCTTCCTTCATTTATGGAGGGTCCTTTATCCCAGCATTTCCTAGATAGGGGTTGAGGCTGCATGGACCAACCATCACATCTATAACTTTTACACTGATAGAGACTCTCAGTCTAACAATGATGCAGACTACATGGCATGCTTACACAACTTTTATATCTATAGGCATCATACTAGCAAGTAGTAGACAATGATAAATGTGCTTCAAAAAATTTTATATTTACTTGTTGTTGAAAAGCATGTGACTAATTCACTTTAATTATGTAAATGTGCTTCCATCTGATATTATAATTAACATGAGTCATTTACATTTTGCATGACACACATTAATTAAGTGCATAATTTCTACTTTTAATCTTGACACACCAGATCATCCAATGGTCTTGCTTAATGCCCTTGTCTTGCTGATTCCTCTATTCATTCACCCTAGTCTTTTCCCTTGCTACCCTATTATCCTTATCAATTGTCCCCAAGTGGTTAGTCGCACTCTCTTGACTTTTACTTTATTTATCCTATGCATTTTTATGCACTAACTGTTGGACTAGGTTATTCAAACCTAAGTCAAGACTCTCTTTTGATCTTGACAATATAGATTGAAAGGTTTTAATATCAATTTTAAGTGTTGTTTTTGCAGTTATTAAGATAGAATCTGATTAGGACTTGAATAGAAGTGATTAGAAGCAAGAAACTCCAAGTATGAAATTCTGCCTTCAAAATTAGCGACCGCGAATTTAGGAGTAGCGACCGCGAATTTCAAAAGAGTAGCTGTTATAGCTGTTGAGATTTGAAATTAGCGACCGCGAATTT
>CATIWR010036734.1:0-47901 GCA_949677035.1 Omphalea diandra
GGATGAAGTAGAGGATCTTGAAAAGGCCGGTATCAATGTTATCCAAATTGATGAGGCTGCTTTGAGAGAGGGGTTGCCTCTTAGGAAGTCTGAGCAGGCTTTCTACTTGGACTGGGCAGTGCACTCCTTCAGGATCACTAACGTTGGAGTCCAGGACACCACCCAGGTTTGTATGTCATTTTCCCTATAAATTTTGACAACTCAAATCTGTTTCTGTTTTTGTTTTTCCACTTTCTTTAACTTTGTTGATCTCATTTTCAATTACTTCAGATTCATACTCACATGTGCTACTCCAACTTCAATGACATTATTCACTCGATTATCGACATGGATGCTGATGTGATTACTATTGAGAACTCTCGCTCTGATGAAAAGCTCCTGTCCGTCTTCCGTGAGGGAGTGAAGTATGGTGCTGGCATTGGCCCTGGTGTCTATGATATCCACTCTCCTAGAATACCATCAACTGAGGAGATTGCTGACAGAATTAACAAGATGCTTGCAGTTCTTGAGAAGAACATCTTGTGGGTTAACCCTGACTGTGGGCTCAAGACTCGCAAGTATGCTGAGGTCAAGCCAGCCCTCGACAACATGGTTGCTGCTGCCAAGCTCCTTCGCATTGAGCTTGCTAGTGCCAAGTGAGTTACTCAGTTGCGATGGGAGTATCCCAAATTGATTGATTCTTACTGAAACAGAAAAAAAAAAAAAAAAGGGAAATTGTTGATTAAGAAACTGTGGTTTATGATGAAATAGCTGGTAGGCATAATATGCCCAGAGGGCCATGATTTTTTTTCTTTTTTCTCGTTTTCCAAACTTTCCTTTTTCTGCTTTCAATATTTTGTATTTTGTTTTTGCCTTCAATTTATTTCGAAGGCACCAAAATTGTGTAGTGTACCCTGAGATGGAAATCAATGGAATGCCATTGCCAGTTCGTGCATTATCTCTTCTGCTATTGTGTTTTCCGATCTTTGCTGTATCGTCTATCTTCTTGACTTCAAATATAATTAATCGAAATGTTTATTGGATCAAATTGATTGGGATTAAAAGCAATTAATGTTAATTATGATTATGTTATGATTAATATACTTCTAATACAAATTGGAGGCAAATCAGAATATCAACTTCTTTTTTCCATATTTCCCCTCCATTAAGCAGTAAATTAATATGGAGAACAAACTTCCATCATGCATGTTCTCCATGATTTATATTATCCATAAAAATATTGAAATGCTATTTCTCAAGAGAACAAATTGTTTCAATGTTAAACAAATTATTAATGTCAATACACCAGCCCTCTAATCTAATGTTAAATAATTAATTCAAATAAATTATATATCATGAAGAGAGGTTTGTAAGGCATCCCTCCTCTTTCTTCTGCAACAATTTATTATCATTTCAATTAGAGATTGCCTCGAGTTAAATATGGATTGAGTTTTGAGAAATTCATATTTCACTCAATAAAAGAAACAAATTACTAGTTATAAAAAAAAAAAAATACAACTATGTATTGCATTTAATCGAGTCGAGTTAGTTTTGAGTTCTATAAAATGCGACCTAAGTCAGTTTTTATATTTAAAATTTGATTTGCTCCCATAACATAAATTGATCGAATACTCGTTGATTAAGCAAGATTGAGCCAAATTGAATATTTGATATACTGAATAAAATAGCCATCCTTAATTTCAAGCAAATTAATTTGTGTTGCTTTGGAGCGAAGGAGACATGAAAAGTGGAGATTCTTTTCTATTACACCTTCCTCCAGTGGCAAAGCATATGGTATTGTATTGGCGAGGAGAAAAAACAAAGAATCCGATGGGTCCACTTGTTGTTTTCATCTTTATTTTAGTAGAGTACTAAAAGGAAAATTACAATTATAAAATTTAAAATTTAAAATGTATTTAATATAAATGAATTTTGCAAAATATTGTGAAATTTATTTATAAATTTGCCTTTGTTAAAGAATCTATTTAGGATTTGGTTTTTAGTTTATAAAATTGATTACACAAATTAAATTCTCTCAGAATTAATAAAATTTGTAAATGAATTTTAAATGAGCTATGTTAGTTATAGAATTATATGTGTAATTTAGTAAGATTATATATCTAAAATTAATTTTACATTTAAATAAAAATAAAAATATATTTGTAAATACATTTTTCATAATATATGAATTTATACTAAATAATATTTTAAAATTTATTTGTAAATCACCTAAAATAAAATATGAGAATTTTACTTAATAATTTCTTGTGATATAACTTAAAATTAGAATAAAACAACAAAAAAAATATAATTAGGGATAGTTATGACATTTGATTTATTGTTGTGTTTCTAAAAAAATTTATAATGAGGATATTTTTGAATCAAGTCATACATTATTGAAATTGAGTTATTTATTATATAATATATCCCGTATATGGATTTGATACATTTAAATATATTTATTATCTCTAATGCGAGCTCTATGACTTAAAATTTAAGAAATATGAATAAATTTTCCTAATTAATATTGATGTTTTTTTTTTTTTATGGTTGTTACTTCATGCTTTTTTTTTTTTTTAAGGATGATTAAGAGAGAACATTCAATTTAATAGAACTAAAAATTAAATTGATTAATTCAGTTTGATTCAATATAATTAATTTTGAATTTAATATCTTTAAAAGTGATTTCAATTAAATTAATTTTGAGTATACAAAAACTGAATAAATTGAAGTAATCAAAATTTTGTAATAAAAGAATTTTTTTTAAATGAATGATATAAATATAAATTTAAACTTAAATACAATTATATATATAAATCGATATGTATATATTATATAATTAAATAATATAATTAATATTAACAAGATTTTTAAAAATATTGATTAAAGCAGAATCAAATAAATAAATTGAAATATGATTTGGCGCAGTTTAAAGTTTAATTATTAAAATTTAAATTTTTAATGAATATAGAAATGAATAAATTAAACATATGTTCGTGATATCATTAATCAAACATGTATAAAAAAAGAAAAGAAAAGTGTGGGACCCAAATTAAATGAAGAAAGGTGAGGAGCTTCCCTCTTTTTCTTTTGGTATAAATTAAAAGAATACTGTAGAGAGATTTTATTTTTAAAATGTACAAAACGAAGCTGCAGGAGCTGTGCCACAAGAAGGCGTGGCGGTTGCCGGACTACGTGGCGACGAAAGACGGATCAGATCACAACCCTCGCTTTCAAGCTACCGTCACTGTCAATGGCGTCTCCTTCCAGTCCCAATCTCCCTTCAGATCTTCTAAAGAAGCTCAAAACGACGCTGCTATGCTCGTTTTACCTCACTTCTGTGCCTCCTCCGCCGCAGCATGGTTTGTATTTTTTTATACGGTTTAAATTGATCAGTTAACTATTTATTTCAATTAATCGCTGATTATCGTACTTCTGTGCAGTTTCTTCTTCAAGCGTTATCAGTAATTCGAATAGTAATCAGATTTCTGATGAGAATGGGCTGTCTGCTACAGAAACCAAAAACGACGACAGAGTTACAGGTTATTTGCTACTGTGTTTCACATTTTAATTCTTTTTTTAGTAAAATCCTGTGTATTATTCTTGGACCATGTTTGGCATTGATAATTTGCTATTGCAGAAAGATATAACTGTTTGCTAAAACTACACCATTTCTAAGTTGACGTATTTTTAGCTGCAAGTAGTTCCGTTACCTTCTCAGCCTAAGCGAATAGCTATTTGCAAAAACAAGTTTGAGATTTTCTTAAAACTCATATTAACAAAGAGGATTTCTTCCAACTTCTTTTGCCTAAAAGTTACTATTCGCAATACAAATGCCAAACATGCCTTTAGTAGTTTTTGAGTAAACCCAATGTATTTCACTGTTTATTTTATCAATAGGATCCTAAATTCGCCATTACTCTTATATCATTAAAAGTAACTCCAACTTAAAAGATTTACAAATAATAAATTATAATAAAGCATTATAATAATTATATGATTAATTCGATTCTGTAGCTTTAAATATAAGCTATTCTTGATTTTCATTACTAATCCTTGTATTGTATACTAAATATGAATTTCTCCTTTGGCTTATAGATTTGATGAATTTGTACAAGAATCAGCTGCAGAGCTATGCTCAAAAGAGAGGTCTCGCTCTCCCTATTTATTCTTGTGAGCGTGGGGGCCCACCTCATGCTAGTCGTTTCAAGTGTAAGGTTACAGTTGATGGAAAAACCTATGAAAGTCAAGATTTTTTCCCTACATTAAGCAAGGCAGAACATGCTGCTCCGAAAACAGCATTGATGTCATTGGCAACTCATGGAGTTGAAGAGGTTGGTCTTTTATGTACTCCTTCCCCTTATATTCATTAATTTGATGCTTTCTGTGCATGCCAAATTTTTACTTATATTCATTTTTCTTTTTCAGGATGAATCTGCTTGCAAGATCCTTTTACAAGAGCTGGCTCAGAGAGAAAGTTATCATTTGCCAACTTATACCATAATTAGATTTGGTGAAGCTCATAGACCAAGTTTTGTTTCATCTGTGGAGGTAGAAGGAGAATCATTTACTGGGCAGGAAGCAAAAACTAAGAAGCAGGCAGAGTTGAGTGTGTATATTGAGAATCATATACAAGCAAAAACTAAGAAGCAAGCAAAAACTAAGGAGAATCATTTCCTTCCCAGTTTTCTCCCTTAAACCAAAGTATTAGAGACAGTGCAGATGGCATGCCATCCCTCTCAAGGCAAAAGATCGAATCTTTGTTTAAATCATCTCGAAAATCATAGTTAGTATATTTATGTTTTTAATTTTACCATGTCTTAAAATGTCATGGCTTCTTCTTCAGGCAACTCAATGCAAAGTAATGTAGCTTCTGGTTCTGGCATCTCAAGTAACAGACCCAGTGCTCTATGGCTTCCTCTTCAGGCAATTTAAAGCAGAACCTTGTGGCTTCTTGTTCGGACAATTCAAGTAAAGTGCTCAAAATCTGTCTTCTCAGTGGGGACCAAACGTTGTTCAGATGACTAAAAATTTTCGGTCAGATCTCACTGCTTATTTTCAGGAGAATGTGCAACCTAGATTGCCTGGAAACGATGGAAAGCTGAAGAAGATAAAGGTTAGCTTTTCTAAAAGTTCATATAACTATGAACTCCTACTGATAAGTTTCTTAATAATGGTGAAATCGTATTGATAAATATATTTTATAATTTTATAGAGTAGATAATACAAGTAAGTTCTCTATGATTTTTGTTGTCTGCATACTGTTTGATATCTCATGGTATAGAACTATAGTAAAAAATTTAAGCTAGAGTGGCATGAAAATGAAAAGATTAAGATGTCAATCACTAAATGAAACTTCAATAATGATTTTCCTCAATGCTGATTATTTGTGATGTTGTAGACCTTGAAATGGACCATATGATTCTGTCATTCTTTTCAGATGTAAAAAATTTTGTCCTTTGTGTGCATATAGACAATATATGCTCAGTTGTGGTGCAGAGGTACATGCATGTATCCTTGTGTGCATAGGGCAAATTGCATTCATACTTTCATTTATGACATGTTTGGTTGCAATAAAAAATGAGAAATGAGGCATGTTTGTTTAGGATTTCAATATTTTTGTTTATATATCAATATTATTAGAAAGAATAGTGAGATATTGTAAGTGTTTAGAATCTCATTTTCAAATTTTTCAAGTGATTTAAGATACCAAACATTATAATAGAACTGAAGTCCTGTTCTATTTCCATTTCTTGGTATACTAAATATGTTCTTAGTGCATGTGGTCTAAATATGATAATACAACTTTCAGTTGTTGACAGAAATCACAAAATTTCAGTCATGATTCTCCAGTTGCATCTCCAGGACCAGAAAGCAGACCAACTGCAAAGATACTGATTTCATCTTCAGCTGGCCCATCCATACCTTTGTCCGCATCTCCTGATTCCTCCGGCAATTCAGCTGTAAGTATTGATCATTCTGTTGGAACAGATTTTCCCCGCCACAATAAGAAGGTTGTTCACCCGCATGGAATGAAGATGACATATCCTCCAGGCACCGTGTTAACCTTGAGCGATGACAACTGGGTTGCTGTGCGTACACCTCAATCTAGCCAATAAATTTGTTAAGAGGTTCAATAGAACTGTTGTCCATATTTGTTAACGTTTGTACTTGGGATAAAACTGAACTCCGCTATGCTAACTGCAAGACTTGCATTACGAATCTTTTCACTTCCTAAGAAAGCAGTTGTTTCGGGGTTTCAAGCTCCACTATAAAAAAAAATTGCATTATGAATCTTTGCACTTCCTAAGAAAGCTGTAGTTTTGGAGTTTCAAGGTCGATTATAAAAATCTCTCACATATTTTCCTCTTGGAGTATTTTTAAGCCCATAAAAACATTTCGTATACCCGTCTATTACTATGATCGGCAAGGATCAGCAAGAAACAGGCATGAAAAAAAGAAATGAATCACTCAAGTTGCCACCATTCGCTATGCTTTCTTGCCTGCCTCCGATTGCACTCATACTTTGTGGATTTGTGTGTTTAATTCTGTCAGACGAAATTTCGAATCCACAATTGGGTTGAAAATTGGAAGTCTCATCCCATTGACGGTCATACAAGAGAGACGAGCTTATTTGTGCTGCAGTACAATTGACCTGTGCGCCAGTCAAGTTTGCCCTTTGGAACCAAGACAGACCTTTAAGAATATTTTAGTGTAAGAGGCAACTATAAAAAGCTTCGTTTTTTCTATTCCATTTCACTCAAACCGCTTACAAGTCCTTTTGAATACCTTTTTTTTTTCTTTTTTTTTTTGAATAAGGAGACTACAAAAATAACTACAAAATTGGACCTCGCCATGAAAAGCAACGCAGAATGCTCACATGAGGACTCCTTCCATATTGTTAAGAGCTTTTTTAGCAATCTTGAATTTCTTACCAGCTGCATTGTTAGTTTTCACAACATACTCTCTGACAAAGAACTCAATGCCGTGTCGAATAGTTTCTAGCTCAGGATTGATAGCCACACGTGTAAACATGTTCCATACAAGCTGGTCAGAATATTCAAATATGGCCTCAAACAGCATCCGAAAATGCATGATCCTTTTTGGGGTTCGCTGTGCAGCATCGCTCAAGTCTACAGTCTTTAAAAATGAAAGAGAAAGGGCGAAAGAGGCAACCATCTCTGCTACAAATTTTGCAAGGTGCATGGATCTTAGAAGTGGCATTGATTCAATCTCTTTGAAGTGGTCCCAAATACAATACTGTGCAATCATACAAGACACAACAAAGATTCTCATGTTAGTAAAAGTCTTCCCAACGACAAAAATTATACATCCAATCTATTGATTCTCTAGTATTCTTTTTCCTTGCTTTTCCCATTAACTTGTATCCTGCTAGTCTAAACCATGCTTCAGGTTATCCACATTTTAAAGTTTTCAAATCCTCTGCATCTTTAGATGCTCTACAATGCGCACACTATATTGGCCTTTTTTCTATTTTTGTAATGTGGCACCTTGCTGGATCCTAAAATGGAAATAACAGAATACCTGTAAAGTATATCTGTGATTCTTGTCATGGTCACACAACTTGGAAGCCAGAATAGCATAGTATTTGTTGAACACCTTCTCTTGCAAGCAGCACTCTACAAGAACTCGCATAATGTCTCTGTCCTGTAGCAGCATGCAAAAAAACATGACACAAAGTGAATGAACATAATAGAAGGTGGCCTGATAGGGGGCAGGGAAGGAGAGATAGAGCAACAAGGATTTTACGAGGTTCAAGAGAGACCCACCTGCTTTCCAGGCAAATCTAATCTTAGAAGCTTCTCAAATGCATCAAGGTAGTCCTCTCCACTCATTATCACACAAAAGATTGCTTTTCTAGCATCTGTATTCATCCTCTGTGAAGCAGCAAGCTGCAGCATTTTTTGGGCTTCCGCAACCTCTTTGTCAATTGTATTAGCAACCTCTTCAATATCATCTGTTGCAGCAGCCATACCGCCAGACAACCACCATTGGCCCTTCTTGTCAGGATCCAGCAGCTTGCTCCATTTGAGCCCTCTAATAAGAATTTCTTCAACTCTTAACTGATGAAAAGACAAATCCACTTATTATACATGTGAGAATGAAAACCCCACCAAAACTAAGAAAGACAACACTGGACGCACACATAGCTCTCATGTCGTTTATCACAATCATCTTATGAAACATTGCTCATGGTAATCAGTGAGACTTTTCTGTAAACAATAGGTGAATGATAGAAAAAATAAAAAATTCATATCCTCTTGCCTACCGAACTGGTAATTGTAACAAAATGTGTGATAGTATATAGAATTATTTATATGAATTGACCTCCCTGGCAGCTTAATTTACCCACATAGTCAGCTACTCAGTAGTCGTATCACTGGTAAGGTATAAACTTTAAAGCAAAGGTGTCTGCTGTAGACTATAAGAGCAATGCAACTTCAAAAACACAAAACAAAACTAGCAAAGACCTTTTGTAGCCATTTTTTGATTCGTGTGTGTTGTGCACTATCTTCTTTAGGCCTCTTCTTGTTGTTTTTGATATCGCAAATTGTCTCGAGCATGAATTCCATCTGCAAAAATTTACCAAGTATGATACTTTAGACTTAGCAGAAGAAACAATGAAAATATCGTGAGAAGGACTTCAAGGAAAGCTTACTCTTTTGCCAATTATTTTCGCCTGTTCTTCTCCAGAAGAAGCCTTCAGCTCAGTAACCCTACTCTGAACACTCTGAATGAAATTTTTCATGGAAGTTGGATCATCACCCCTTATTTTCATTCCACAGCCTGCAAAGCCATCGACAATTTAGATTAGACATGATTGGTGGGCCTAATAGTACATAAATGAGCATACTACAAATAGTTGATAGATGCTATCACCAGAATAACGAATTTAGTAATCAATAGTTAAACACAAGACTTACACTGTAAAACTGTCAAGATAGTAGAGACATCAATCTCTGCCAGCCGCTTGCTCAACATAATGAGGAAGTCATATATCAAATCACTGAAAAGTATCAAGGAAAAGTGTGGCATTAAATTAGTCAAGCAGCCCAAACAGATATTTTGGAACAAAAAAGTAGTAATGCAGCTTCTAAATTTATCATTCCTCTACAATGCATAATATGAGTCCTACAAGCTATCCACATTACAATAGAAGATACAATGAATGAATGAAAGATCAATTATAGCTTTGTTTCAGTCAGTGCACCAATGTGGTTTTCATCTGTTCTGTTGGGTAAGCATATGTGACTGGCTACGGGATGTCAACTATTTAGGATCAAACATGGGAATAACATCCATATTAGAATAAGCACATTGCACATGTCAGCTACTTCATGTATATTGACATGCACTTTAAAGAAACAGTCTCATCCACGAATCCCTAATATCTAGAGCCCTCATACATGCTTTAGTAATGTTGCATAAACATTCCTAAGTTTTGCTTTTACTACTGTTTTGCCTTAACAAAAATGATAGGCAACCCACCTAGAACAAACTCCATATGTACATAAATAGGAAAATAGAAGAG
The DNA here is from genome assembly GCA_949677035.1 of Omphalea diandra. Taxonomy (NCBI): domain Eukaryota; kingdom Viridiplantae; phylum Streptophyta; class Magnoliopsida; order Malpighiales; family Euphorbiaceae; genus Omphalea; species Omphalea diandra. The sequence goes on from CATIWR010036734.1 coordinate 9,533, forward strand.
TCAGATTTCGGAGAGAAAGATTGTCTTCTTTAATATACTCAGCCTGCATCGCAAACATAATGGATTTGTTCAGTAAAACTGTAATCATACTCAAAAATAAAATGGATAAAAATTTGAGTTCCATAAGGAGAAGACACAGCTAGACCTAACCCATAATGCTTTGAACACTTGGAACGTTTCACCAGTTAAAACCAGAGAGTTCTATTAAATCTTTTAGCCACAAAAATTAAAACAAAAATATAAGCCATAATGACTTGGTTCCTTTTGAGTAAGGCGCACCTCAAAAGATGTAGCAAGTGAAGACAAAAGCTTTGCACTGAAGTCCATTCCAACAAAACAAGCCATGCCTGCAACAAATGCTGCAAAAACAGCAGCATGCCTTTGCAAAGAAAACACACAATATCAATCACATACTGAACAGAAACTAACTTAACAAAATTCCTGACTCTACAGGAAGACAAAGCTAACTGCTTCCCCAACATGCATGCACAGACAGCCCCAGAAGAAACAAGGAAAGAATGAGAGAAAGGAGTCAAAATAAATTTTGCAATCTGCATGTCATGCATATATGTAATTCAATAACTAAAAGTACCCAAAAAAAAAAAAGCCAATCTTTTCAAATCCTTTTGTTCTATGTATTTTTTTTATGTCTTTATAAATCAGTTAAACCTGAAAAGAGACAAAATCAGTAAGGAGGACACATTTAAGCAGAGCTATTCAACTGCTCTGAAGAACACATTATAAATACAAATCAAGCAGCAATTTATAATAGAAATTCAGTTAAAAAAATATTCTAGGTGATAAAACATAAGCTCAATGAGGTACAAATGTAAAATGCAATAGCATAACTCACTGTTCATTGCCACGAGGACCACCAGAGGAAGCTGCTAACACCTCATCACTGATAATTTGGGAACTGTCACTACGGCTAATGGACTGGTAATGAATTAGATCAGATAACATTTCAAAATCCTTTAATGTTTAAAATTGTTTATTCTTTTGATAAGATTACAAACATCAATACAGAAATCTATTTTAAGAAGGCAAACACACAAGAAAGATAGCATACACGGAAGATTGTAGCCATTTCCCCTGTAATTGATTCCACATTGGATTCAGATAACCTATTTAGAAGACCTGGAAGCAATTAAAAATAAGAAAACAGTGATGCAATTGAACGATATGAAACACCAATGTTTTATACACAAGCTCAATTTCATACCACGGACCCGTCTACGGATTTGAGTATGCTCGTCTGACTCATTTGCCGCACGAGATCTCATGTGAGGAGCCAAATATTTAACACTACTTGCAGGTGCTTTGGTAGGAGTTTCCTGTAATGGCACCTCATGCCCATTGGCTTCTGCTGGCTTAGGTCTGCCATTAGTTGGGTCTCCCCTTCTGTCACCTTCTTGCTTTTGCTTGGACTTCTTTGTCTTTCTACGGCTCTTACGCGAAGGTTTCTTGGGAGCACCTTCTTCCTCTCCCACCTCTGCACCAGAGTTTTCCTCTAGCTCAGCAGCTCCAGCCACTTCGCCTCTAGCAATCTCACCATCCGCTATGTCTCCAGCTACATCACCTTCTCGCTTTTGCTTTGATTTCTTTCTCCTGTGTTTCTTACATGAAGTTGTCTCGACCACACTTTCTTCCTCTCCCATATCTGCATCCGATGTTTTCCCTGGCTTAGAAACTCCACCCATGATATCAGCAGCTATTGCACCCTCTGAAAATTCATACGAGGACTCTTGCTTCCTACCTTTCTTATTTGAACTCTTGTTCTCAATTCTCTTGATAGGTAACTCTTCAACATCTGGGACTTCATCAAAAGAATGATGCACAGATGAAATTCCCTCCAGCAAGAAATTCATTTCATCATCAATCACCCCCAATTTCCCATCCTTCACTTTCAGTTGCTTGGCAAGTCTTCTCTCCATTTCCAGATCCTCCCGCACCAACATGTCAGCATGTACCATATCCATTTCAAGAAATTCTTCGAACTTTGTTTTCAACTTCCTCTTTAACTTCTTCCTTTCTTTCACTACTTTTGAAACATTAGACCTATCATTTCCTAATAACTTCAAATTAACGTCCCCACTCATCCCCACATTCATTTTCATAGAACCCTGATTCCTCACAAAGTTAAATTCTTCTCCATCTCTCAAATTCTGACTCGATGACTTTTTCAATCTATTCACATATTTTGGCCTTGAATCCCCCAAAATTCTCTCAGCTTGTTCAGTTTCCTTAAGTCTCAGTGATTTCTATGAAAATTAAAATTAAATAGACATCATTATAGTTCTTAATATTATATAAAAAGGTATTAAAAAAATCATTATATTCATTGCATGTTTATAATATACCTGATGCTCCAACCAAGATTGATGTTTGAGTTGAATCTTTTCTTGCCTAGCTTCTTTTCGTCTTTCTCGACGTGAGGTATGTTTCTCTATGACAGAATCAAAACCTCAATATACACATTTTCCTTGATCACAATTATTTACACACAAAACAATAATTAAGAAAGACACTATGAGGATAAAACGCTTACCCATGCTTAAATCAACAAATAATAAACTGCAAAAATGAAGGAGAAACAGTATGGAATTAGCAAATTCATTAAAATTCGAAAGCTTATATCGTATAAGCATAAGCAGCATCGGCGACGGTTACCATTGAGCAGCGCAGAAGAGAAGAGAGGAGAAGCGGCCGGTCGACTCTTTGCTCTGTTTCCCGATTTCTTTGTTTTTTCTCTTTATATCTACAATGTTTTAAGCCCAAGTTGTGAGGTGGACCTGAAGTCCAATGGGCTCAGTTGGGCTCAATATTACGAGTAAAGTATGCCTTGCACCCTGCTTTTCTAGAAAAACAATATTTCTCACCATGATTTGTTAAAAATACAATTTTATACTTTAAATTTTATTTTTTTACCTTTTTTTTATGCAAAGAAGAAACAAAAGAAAAGAAAGAAAGAAGAAGAAGATAATAAAAGCGATAATGACGACAATGACAATCACTACCATTGCATTGACAATAAAAAAGAATAATAAAAATAAAAACTTTCTTTCTCTTTTTCTCTCTTTAAAAAATAGTAAAAGATGAAGATGCATGCAAGTTTTTATTTTTATTTTTTAAGATTTAATAGTTGTTATTATTGTTTAAAATAAAAAACATGAGTTTTTATGCATTTTACAACTAACAAATAAATATTTTTCTAGCTAAAAATTAGTTATAAAAAGAGAAAATTGTATTTGTTAGAGGTTGAAGATGGAGATGCATTGTGTTGATAATAAAGAAAAATAATAAAAAGAAAAATTTTCTTTCTCTTATTATCTCTCTAAAAAATAGTAAAAAGACGAGGATGCATGTGAGTTTTTATTTTTTTTAAGATTTAATAGTTGTTATTGTTGTTGAGAATAAAAAAAATATGAGTTTTTATGCATTTTAGATGAAAATAGTTAACAAATGAACATTTTTTAGTTAAAAATCAATTATAAAGAAACAAAAATTAATGTTTATTAGAGATTGAAAATTAAATTTACATTTTAATTGTTTTTTCTTATTCTTTTTTTTAATCAATGATTTTATAAACTCAAAATAAAACTAAAATAAACATTTTCCTACAAACTGCTTTTTGTATGTAATTTTTAAAAATTTTGAACTAGTAAATCTAAAATAAAAGTAAATAAAATAAAAATAATTATTTTACTATATATAAATATTTTTTACTTGATATTGTTATAAATATTTTTCACTTGATGTTGTTATAAATAAAAAGTCATATTTATTAGAGATTGAAAATGATACTTAAATTCTAATTATTTTTATTTTATTTTATTGATGGTTTAATAAATTAAAAGTAAATTTAAAATAAAACTAAATAAAACTAAAATAAACATTTTTGAACTAAAAATCGATTATGAAAAGAGAGAAAATCGCGTTTGTTAGAGATTGAAGACGATGCATACGTTCTAATTATTATCCTTCTTTTTTTGTTTTATCAATGAATTCATAAACCAAAAGTAAATCTAAAATAAAATTAAAATAACTATTATTTTGCAAACTATTTATAAACATTTTTACTATGTAAAAAGAACTAAAAGCAAACATGATTTTCAACATTCAACAATTCGATTTTATCTCTTTATTATGATTGATTTTAAGCTCAAATATGTCATTTCTAATTGTTTTCCATCCATAATATATCAAACCTCATGATTTTTTATTCTAAATAATAAAACAAGCATATATAATGAAAAACTTTATTTTTCTAAAATAGATCTACAAATCTGTAATTGTGTGCGCGAGAAAATGAGTATTTTCATATTTTCATTTTGATGTTCTTGATAATCTTTCTGATGATGTCAAAATTGAAAAAGAGTTATGGAGAGAAATTTGAATACGTTATATTGATTTGATTCATGAAGAAACTTCAATAAAATTAAAAAATAGGTGAAAAAAGAAAATTTGAATTTGTTTTGATATTTGAGCCATGAAGAAACATGATTAGAGCTGCTTAAGGTAACAAGCATGAAGCGTAAATTTGAGATTATGTGTTGCGATTCGATTTTTTTTTGGAAAAGAATGTTAGTTGAGATAAATTTGTTTTTAATTATTCCTTTTTAGGTATTCCTGAACAAAGCCCCATTATTATAGTCCTTGAACTAAATGATGACATTAGTAGTTAAGGAAAAAGAAGTATTATTCAAATAGGAGCCCCTAAATATATTTATTACAAAATTATTGATTAAAGTAAGGGTGATTGGGTCTAGTTTTGAATCAGTTATTTATAAATATCCAGAGCCGATAATAAATAATTTTAAATATTGATCCGATTTTATTTTTTTAAATTTTGGATTTCGGTTCAGTTTGGATTTAGTTCTATATTTTATGAAATTATTCATATACTTATATTTATTATAATTATAAATTATCAATATATAAAAAGTTGATTGATAAATAACTTTTATAATTTAGTATTAAAAATTATATTAACTAATTTTTAATCATTTTTATTTTTTGAGATATTTATTCAAGGATATATAACTTATATACAATGTATATATCTTATAATATTTGAAAATATTTTAAATAATTTATACATATATACATGACTTTAAGCATATTTACACATACATATATTATATAGTATATATAACTTATATATAATATATTTGAACATAAATAACTTGCATGTAAGATATGTAAGTTTATATATATATATATATATATATATAAGTTCACAATATAAATATAATGTCTTATATTTTATGTGTATAATATATATTTCGATTATTCAGTTAAATTCGGTTCAATATGATTTGAAATGCCTTTTAAAATTGACTATTTCTTTTTTCAAGTGTTGAAATTCCGTTCTTCATTGTGTCAATCAAGAAGTATTTGAGCTTTGTTCAAATTAGATTGGGTAATTGAAAATGAGTATTGCCTTGGCCCTTTTGGTATTAATTTGTACATCACTTGAAAAAAGAAATAGTCAATTTTAAAGGTCTTTTGAAAAACATGCTTTAAGTTTCTTTTATATTTGGGAAGTTGGACTAGTTTGATCAGATTGAAATCAAACTTTCACCTTTAAATTTTCAGATTATTTGTTTTTGACTTATTTTGAGTTTAATATAATGATTTAAAATTTTAAATTAGTAAAAATACTTTAAAATTTATTCGTCTTTTTTATTCTTTGAATTTGATTCTTAGGTGAAATTTTTTTTCTTTAAATACATTAAATTAATTTTTAAAATTGTCTAAAAATAATTTAACATTAATCATTGTAAAAATTAACTTTAAAAAAAGATATTGAACTCAAACAAAATAAGTAGCAAGTAAGAGTTGAATTTATGGCCACTAATAAATAGTTCACTGTTACACAATTCAGTAAATAATACTTTATCCATCAATTTTAGTAGACTATTTTTTTATTCATCGAAAAATATAGACTACTTTTTTTTTCAATTGTTAGTTTAATGATTAAATGTCTAAAATATTCTTTATTAGTTAACATAAATATCACCATCTATAATTAATTTCTACTTTTTTTACTTTGAAATTACATATTATTATGCAATTTTTTTTGAGTTTCAATGTAAAATTTTTTTATTTAAATCTCAACAATTATGACCTTCCACTTTGCTCTTCTTATGAATTAGCAGGTTCACTATATTTAGATTATTGGGCATTGTATTGAAAAGTTTATTAAGAATATTTTAATAAGGAAATGATGCACTGTATTAAAAAGTTTACTAAGGATATTTTAATAAACAAATGGTTAAAAATAAAGATATTAATTGAAAAAATTGAATTTTTTTAATTCTTATACAAATTGAAAATGTTCTATCAAAATTAAATGAAAGAGTATTGACCAAAAAAGTATTCACTTTCTATTTTTCAGTTGCACCATCGTTTTATAGGATTGAAATCAAGCGACCCTAATTTTACTATTGTCGTGCAAAGAAAGAAGCTGTATCTTATGCATATAATGAAATAATCTCCATATTTTGTTAAGACGGCAGTTATAAAGAATGTTTTCTACGCTGTCCAATTCCACTTGTTCGGCCACACCAATCCGTGCTTGGCCTTTAGTAATCAAATGCTTTAGCACTTGCCATGGATTCTTAGTTGTTACCTCTCATTCGTGACCTTTGTGCTCCTTGCTGCCATTGTTCCCACCACAACGTACGCAGTTGAGGATGAATCAGGATGGACTATAGGGTGTGGTTGCCAATAATGTTTTTAAAACTAGATCACTTAGTGAACTACTTAAGTGATTAATTTTCAATTTTATTAATTTAACCGACTTCATTGATATAATTTAATTAGTTTAATAATAAAAAAATTTAAAAATTTTGGTGAAATAGCTTTAAAATTACAAAAAAAATATTAAAAATATATAATATATTTATAATAATTAAAAATAAAAAGATAATATTAAAAATTAATTCAAATTGAGCTGAATCTTGATTTGATTGTCAATTTTTCCAATTCGATCCATTAGTCCAATCCAATTTTCAAAAGATTGGTGCCCAATCCTGGGCTCAAGACAAGAACTTTCTAAGTGGGAAGGGATAAACTTGGTAAAATCATTCTTCATCCCATGTTAACTTTTTTCTATAACTACATGCTTTTTTTTTTGGGGGGGAGTGTCTACATTTTTTTTCTTTTTCAGAATAGAGTGTGTACCTTCGGATAAAGATAATGACTTCGAAGTTGTTTATTAGGATTCTATCAGCAATATTTTCCAAATTTGTACTTGCAATAATTTAGTTTAATCTTTATTTCTACATAATGATGTAAGTTTTAATTAGAAACTAGTATATGATATTTAAAACACTAAAAATAATTTATACAGAAGTAATCACATATTTGATTGCAAAGTTTACCCATTATTACTGTTTGTAGTCATTTTAACAAATATTTTATGAATAAATTCTTAAGAACAGATATTAATATGATTTAAGAGTTAGGTTTTCCTCTTTTCTCAACAAAATAGTTATTCAATGGGACAAATCAGATTAGATTTAAAGATGGAGAGAGATCTTATAAAACCTTTATTCAATGGAACAAGTCAAATTAGATTTAAAAATTAAGAGACACCCTCTTAAAGAAATAAAATGTTAAGATAATATATATATAACATATTTATATAAGCCGACAATTCAGTCTTAATTTGGAACAACAATTACAAGTTGAAATTTCTCTGCATATGTGGTTATTCTGCCAAATTTATAGGTGGTTTTGCTGTTAGCAACAACGGTTACTATCCTGACATCAAGTTTTTGGTGACTTTTATGGTAGTATTTGTAGAATGCTGTTAAATAACGTAGTTTAATTTAATGGTAGATAATAATTTCATTTAATACAATGATATCTAATCTTATTTAATCTAATAGTGAATAATAATTTTATCTAATCCAATGATAAATTATTAATTACGACATTATAGTGTAATAATATAAACGATATTATAACGTTTGTCCAAGTTTTTTGGTCCATCGAAAATTTTTACCTCATATATTATAAATCATGATAACAGATATTCAACTACATGATGCTATGATATCATTTATTTATCCTAAAGTGATATGTATTACAAATATATTAAAATTTTAAATTTTTCATATAAATAAAAGTGAAAATTTATTGAAGATAAGATTTTAAAACAAGCGGGCAAAGTGTAGAAATGCAAAACCTGCAAAAATACAGAAACCTAAATATGGAAAAAGAAACATAGAGATCCAATACAAGAGTATCAATGCTGCATCATCTCTTATTTAAGAGTGCCATACAAAGTTTTTCTTTCTTTCGTTAATTAGATTGCTGTGGTATTATATTGGATATTTTAATATACGCTTACATTAAAAAAAATTATGGGATTAGAGTAGTAGCTAACGGTTTAGCATCCGTGAGATGTGATGAAGATTAAGAATTCAAACATTGGCTCTCTCTCTTTTTTTCTTTAAAGTTCTTGGGTATCAAAATAATTGAACTTCAATATGTATTTGTAGATGTTAACGGCAGATTTTTGGGTTAATGACAAAATAATTCATTGGTTGTGACCAATAATAGTTGTCTTTTAATGTACGAAGTGAGCCATCCTAAGTAATAGTCCATGAACTTAAATTTGTTGACAGTCTTCAACATTAGGATGACATCAATTGAGCAATCCATTATACATGTGACAACAATTAGAACATTTTTGCACCTTTGACCCTCCAATGACAATTCAGATTGGGCTCCGGGGGACCCAGTTTTTGTTATGTCCGGCACTTATCATATATCCAAGCTCTGTTGAAATGTTCATAACCTACATTAGTTTATCAAATATTACTCAGTCTCTGATTCCCTGTTCGGCTATGCCGCCCTGATTAGCCTGTCTACATTTTTTCTCCTCCTTCCTTAAATAATGAACCGTATAAATATGTGTAAAATCCCAACAAGTGATTATCCAAGCTTTGCTTTTTTCTTCTTGTTACACTAACAAGAAGAATATAGTTATAGCAACAAAATCTATTGAGCTACCTAGCTAGCAACTTTCGATGGCTTCTAGTCTTGTTATTTCTATTTTTATACTCATTGCTGCCATTGTTCCCCCAATCACAGCTTGGAATAAAGAAATCATAGTTGGAGATGAAGCAGGATGGAGACTAGGATTTGATTACCACGCTTGGGCTAAGGGCAAGACTTTTCATGTTGGTGACAAGCTTGGTAAATTCATAAGCATGAAATAGTGACTTTATTTACTTCAGAAAAATACATTACAAAAGCCGTTGACCTATCTTGTTGCTTAATGATCATTGCAGTTTTTAAATATCACATTGGAGCTCACAACGTGTTTAAGGTGAATGGGACTGGCTTTCAAAACTGCATCAGGCCACCAGTAAACGAGGCACTAAGCACAGGAAATGACACAATCGTTCTGGCAACTCCAGGAAGAAAATGGTATATATGTGGAGTCGGCAAGCATTGTGAGAATGGCATGAAACTCGTTATAAATGTGCTACCAGCTAATGCAAAAGCTCCAAGCCCACCAGCACCAGCTCCACTCACTTATGCTAAAGAATTTATTGTTGGAGATGGAGCAGGATGGAGACTAGGATTTGACTACCAAGCTTGGGCTAAGGACAAGAAATTTCATGTTGGAGACAAGCTAGGTAAACTCATATTCTACTTATGTGATTTCTGATTCAAATCACTCTTGAAATGAAAATAAAATCTAACTCTTCCTTTTCTTGTTTGGTTAACGAAGAATTCACACTTGTTACGATATTTTTATATTTGAATTAGGATAAATTACATATGTCCTATATAACATTTCTTGAATTTTATAAAAATAATTATTTTGCAGTTTTTAAATATCCTATTGGAGCTCACAATGTGTTCAAGGTGAATGGAACTGGTTTTCACTACTGCATTAATCCACCAGCAACTGAGGCACTAAGCACTGGAAACGACACAGTCGTTTTGACAACTCCGGGAAGAAAATGGTACATATGTGGAGTAGGTACCCATTGTGAGAGTGGCATGAAACTTTTTATCACTGTGTTTCCATCTGACGCAAAAGCTCCTTCCCCACCATCACCTGCCCCACTCACTTGTGGCAAAGAATTCGTAGTTGGAGATGAATCAGGATGGACGCTAGGATATGACTACCAAGCTTGGGCGAAGGACAAGAAATTTCATGTTGGAGACAAGCTTGGTAAATATATATAGATAACTTCAGCTCTTTCATGTTTCTCGAGTTATCCTCTAGTGCACATGTACGTAGTACACCTTGCATTCACATATTTGTGAGGTTTATTTGAAGTTATGGAAGGTAGATCTTACAATTATGTAAGTGAATTTGCGCTATATCTGAATCATCAAGTTGGCAATTCAAATCTTTAATGACCCTCGATTTTTCCCTGTTTCGTTCTGTTTCTCAGCTGTTACATTTCATACATGTATGTGCATACATCTTAGGCTTAGTTGAAAATTTTCTTGAGCTAATTAATGAACTTTTTATTTTTTTTGCAGTTTTTAAATACTATCCAGGGGCTCACAATGTGTTTAAAGTGAACGGAACTGGGTTCCAAGAATGCATTAGACCGCCGGCGAATGAGGCGCTGACTACTGGAAATGACACAATTGTTTTGGCAATTCCTGGAAGAAAATGGTACATATGTGGTGTAGGCCAACACTGTGAAAAAGGGATGAAGCTCTTTTTAACAGTGCTGCCAACTGCTTAAGTGCCTTATACTAATTAAGCCATATGTGTTAGAGGATTACCAAGGGTGATTTTTTTTTTTTTTTTTTTTTTAAGAGCAATCACAGTTAAAAGATTGCAACTAAATTGTCATCATTCCTCCTGGTTTAGTAGTTTCCTCAATTATCTGTTTTGGCTGTTTTGTATTTTCTATTTTGTGAGGAGGGTAGCTCAAAGTCCATTTGGACCCCATGGTTTAGTCACTTTGATTAAATTAAAAATGTATGTCGCATATAATTCAAGACTATGATACTGCAGACGTGCAATAATGCATTGCCAGAATTTGCCAGGAAAGTATATTTGTGAACTACATAATTCCATCAAAAAATAAACTAAACAATTGTAGTTGCTTACCGGGCCGGGCTCTACTCGGAGCTTGAATGGACTGGGCTCGACAAAAAATAGATATACTTTTAAGTGTACTTTTTTTTTTTTGCACTATAAAATAAATAATTAAGTGAAGAATATGATAATTTTTTAACAAAATAATACAAAGTACTATTTAATGTTATTATCTAATATAAATTTTTATGATATTTATGTATTTATACATATTTCAATAGCTAAATATAAAAGTAATAAAAATAAAATAATCTTACTTATTAATAAAATAAAATATTGATATGAGTAAATTTTTAAAATATAAATCTCAGCAAGGTGAGATATTATATTGCATTATTTAATTACTTAATTATATTATGCCTCAACTTAAAACTCTAAAAGATAATTAAAGTAGTACAAGGCAATTATTATTGACTCAAAAATTAACACAATTCAATATTTAATTTTGTCTTTTTAAATAATCATTGAAAAAAAAACTTAATTCATTAAACTTAATTCATAACAACTCAAAATAGAAATTATAGGACATTAAGTACAATAGAATGTACTCACTCTGTTTCATATTATTTGATGTTTAAGGATTTTATACACTAATTAAAGATTGTATTTAATTGATTTATTTTATAAATAAAAAAACTATATTACTTTTAAATTAATTCCCTCCACCAAAAATATCTTTTATATTTCCAAAAAACAATTACTACGACAGACAAAATGTGATTGGCAGTACCATGTAGAGAAGACAACTTTAAATAAAGGTATAATTAGTAAAAAAAAATAATAAATGTATATAGGTGATAGAAAAACGTCAAATATTTTTGAATAAAATTTCAAGGTACATACTACACAGTGCCAACTCAAAGTAGTATAAATAAAAAGCGGTACTTTTTGTTTTTGCTAAACCCGAGACAGATGCTTAAAATACTATAAATTTGATGCAAATGTTTTTAACAACTCTCATCATTTCCATCCGCAATTTTAAAATGTAAGTATGGCTTTGGAGAGATAGAAGGAAAATAATGAAGAAGCTGTGGAAAATAATTGGATTTTTTTTAGAATAATAGAAAATATTTTTATTTATAAACAGTCATATCAAGAGTATTAAAATCGATCTTCAACAGTATTAATACTTACATATTGACTCAGTTTCGAAATTATAATTCTATTTTTATCGTGAATTTTTTTGATAATTTTGTATTTTTATCAATTATAAAGATTTTTATTAGATATAGTGTTATAACTTGATGTGGACTGAAATTTATATAGTACGTCAAAATAAATTTGAGAAATGATACTCAATAATATATCATCATATATTATTACTAAATAATTAATATCAAATCACTAAAACTCTTAAAAAAAAATAAAAACTTTTACAAAAAGAGACAAAATAACAAATTCAAAATAAAAACTCTCAAAAGAGAGACAAAATAAATAAAAAATAATTAATAGAATAAAATAACTCATTTTATTAAAGAAAATTAAAAAAAAAAAAGTAAAGAGGTTTACACCGGTAGAATATACCGGTGATAGACTCGAAATATTAAAATGAAAGATTGTTTTTAGAAAAAAGATGACGGTTGGAAATAAAGCAATTTAAGTTATCAATTTTCATTTATATTATTTCTTTTGTAAGATAATTAATAATCTCATCATATTATTTTTAAAGCATCTCTCACTTATATATATGTGAATAAGATTCTTATTTTTATTTCTGGAGTTGGTGTTAATTGAAGAAGAAACAGGAAGGAGACTAGGATTTAAAATCCAGGACTTTCAAGATAAAAGCTTGGTAAGTTAATAGCTATACAAAATTGCTGGTTTTATTTCTTTTTTTTTTTTTTTCTGTCACATGCTAAAGCTCATAAAATTTCAGTAAAATGCAAATGATTTGTCTATGAATTTTGTCATTTTCATTTAATTTTGCAGATTTTCAAATATTCGACTGCAGCTCCACAATGCGTTTCGAATAAACAAAAATAATTTTGCAACTTAAAAGAAAGAAGATCAATAGAGTGAACACTACGAGAATGGCATGATTTTTATTTTTTTTTCATTTTAGTGTATATATTTTGACAGTGTAACATTTTGTCATGTATTTATCTTTAAAAGAATAATTACAACACACAAGTGGATGTGTGTGTGTGTGTATATATATATATATATATATATATATATACACTTAAAAAGAAAAAAATAATAGTGTCAATATTTTAAAAATCAAATCAGATCAATTGATTTAATTAGTAAAATTAGAAATTGAATTACTGATTGATTCAATTAGATTTAGATTAATTTTTAAAATTTTTTATATTTAAATATTATAAATACATTTCCAATTGATAAAAATTCTTTTGATTTTTCAGATTTATTTTAATAATATTTTTAAAATTTTATTTAATTTATTGAATCGAACGATCAAATTAATTAAATGGATTAAATTAAAAATTAATTAATTGATTGATTTATTAACTGATATAATTTTTAAAACACTGATTAGTGTTTAAAATATTCACTTATACTTAAGATCTCCTTCTAATACTAAAAATAATACCTACAATGTCTATCATACATATTAAGCGGTGCCAAACAGACTGCCAATTAATTTTATTCTTTCTTCTTATTGGGACAAGGGCAAAGAGGATCAATGTCATAGTTTATACCTTAGGAGAAGAATACCTAGTAAATGAGGTTTGAAAGGAGTAACAAGATAAATTTTATTGTGACAAATTTAATAATGTACTGTACACACAAATTTTGTGTCTGGAAACTTAAGATAGAAAAAGTAAATGAAGTTTGAAAAGGGGAATAAAATGAATTTTATTGTGACAAATTTAATATATCATTTATTGATTGTACATACAAATTTCATGCCTGAAAACTTAAGATAAGAAAAAACAAGTACAAATTATCAAATTTTTTTTAAAAAAAGTGGATTATAATTTGTAATAATTTATTTTACAAAGAAATGAATTATCTTATTCGACTCATCAAATGAAATTGAGATCAAGGGTCAGACAGTTTTGATCTTGAACTAAGAATAACACTTTTCATTTGATCTTAGAGAAGAGTGTTAAGTGTGATTCGAGACTATTATGACTTAATCTCGAATCGAAGACGGATCCTTACCTTATGAAACTTGAAGACTTAAAAGCTTTAGTTTGCAAAGTGATGTCTGTTGCAAATTATGGATCCTCCTAAGTGTATAGGAACCTCCTTCCTTATATAGGTTTTGTCAGAAATCTTTTACTTTAAAGTTGGTTTTATCTCAAATTTTTTTTATCAAGAAAATCTCTTGATTGATTCACTTATCTTATGATCATTGGCTCTTATTACATCATTTATACCACACGACTTATTTTGATTAGCCATAATATGAGCCCTAAATAATTTAATTAAAATAAATCAAATAATTTGATTGATCAATAATAGTAATTTAATTTAAATTCAAATAAATTTATAATTGGTAGCACATGATTGCAACCTTTTCTTCACATTTTTTTTTTTTAAATGATGACAGTTTGGCTTGTTGTATCAATAACTACACGCATATATACATATATTGTGTGTATGGTGCAGGAGAGATTACGTCTACGTGCAATCAAATTTTTATTTTGAATAGTGTATGTGCTGACTTCTTAGTTTTTGAGAAGAGTGAAAATGGCCTGGCTCATCACTTTACACCATGCACACAACTGTGGCCATTCTCGTCGATCTTTTGACGTGTTCACCTTGTTTTTTTCGGGTTTTTCTTTAACTTTGTGCGCATACTAAGTCTGCAACGATGCAGTGCGCATACTAAGTCTCCAACGATGCACCCAGTCTGCAGTAATTGCACCGTTTTTTTTAACTTTTCTTTTTTTAAGACATTTTTTTATTAATCATCAACCTTTTTAAAAAATTTTCATAAGATGATTTTCTTTTGGCACTACCATCTTGATTTGAATTTTTTTATGATATTTATTTCTTAATTTTTTAATTATCAAATCGACTTGAAATTTTTGACAATTAATCTGTGATTTTCAATTTGAAATTTTTTTAATTGTGACTTTCTAATCTTTTGAGTTACTAAATTAATTTAAACTTTTGGCTTTCATTGATTAGGCTGACTTTTGTGACATTTTTAGTTATCAAATGAACTTGAGCTCATTGACATTTAATTTTTTATCTTCAATTTGGTGCCTTTTCAATTACGACTCCCTAGTCTTTTTAGTTGTCAAATTGACTTGAACTCTTTGACTTTCATTGGCTAGATAAACTAATGATTTTCTTATTTGATATTTTTTTATTGTATCTCCTTAACTATTATGGATTTTCAAATTGACTTTTGAATTCCTTAGCTAATCAAGAAATCAAGTCGACTTGTGAACTCTTTGATTTTGTTAGCTAAGTCGACGTGTGATTTCTTTGACTATTTTGAGATTTCTTCTTTACTTCTATATAGAGACAAGTGCTTCGGAATTTCTGCTTTTGCTTTCACTTTGAATTTTTGTGTCATCTCTCTTTGAAGATTTTTTGGACTTGTACCTTGCTTCCACTTGAAGACGACTTCTTCCAAATCCATCTTACTTTTGCGTGGAAAACTAGTTTGTTTGTTTTGACTTTTGACAAACCATATTTATTAGACTAGTCAAATAAACTTTGTAACTTTGTAGCTTTGGCTTTCTTCAACTTTTTAATTAATTCATCAAGCATATTTGTAAATTCTTCAGATTTTGCAAGGATAGTTCGCATCGAGGACTTTTTGGACGCCCATCAACGACCCAACCTAAGAATCCTTAATGATGATAAGAATGGAATGAGCTCGTACACTAGTTTATGGACTCAAAACCCTGTTATTGGACTTCTTGCTTCATTATAGAATATTTTGAAAAAGCCAACACAACTAACTGAATGAACAAAAAAGTCTCATACTCATTCTTTGATCTAACTGATAATAGTACCATCAATCGTCTGAGTTTACAATTGAGATATTTTCTTCATTCTCTTAAAGTATCTGATGATAATCTGCCAATGTTAGGTCAACGCATTATCAACAAAGAAGTTTCTTGGCTTTCCTCTTTTAAATTTAATGGAGAATTTGCCTATGTCAAATGCTATTGGGAATGGCTTGAATATGTGTTTGCAAGGAACAAGAAAAGCCTTAACAAAGTTGGCATTTGTAATGCTTTATATGTCTCATTCTTCAACTATGATAAATCGATGAATGTAATGCAATGCTTTTTTGAACATTGGAGTCCATCAACCAATACTCTTTACTTATCTACTGGTGAAGAATCTATTTCCTTGTAGGACTTGAATATACTTGACAGTCTTCCAACTATGGGTCTGTTTTATGATAAAGTGATCCCTTCTGCTAAAGAACTTGCAGGAGTTAATGAGGAAGGATGACCTTATTTGTCGAGCAGCTGTTAGTACTTATTTCATGCATTCCATAGGCATTCTCATAGAATCAACAATGATTTCGAGATGACTATTGAGAGTTAGGTGCAATTTTGGTTTCGCAGTGACAATAGATATGTTAAGCCACCAAAAAAAAAATTATGGAAAATGAACCATTAAGCCTACAAATATTTTCAACCCAACCAAGATTATCAGCTCACCGTTACTTTGTGATGAGAGATGACAAAGGCCTTTCATAACACTTGGAATAAAAGACCATATTCTATAAGAAGAAGTGTACTTAGCTGCTTTAATTTCTTACTGGTTATGCATATTCATTCTTCCTCGTAGGAACATTAGTCTTACAAGCCCCAACACTTTTAAGGTTGCAAGCATGATGGCTTCTAATGGTTCATTTTGCTTAATAGTTCCTATATTGACTAGCATTTATCATGGCTTACGTGTTATTTATACTTTAACAAACTTACAAAAATGTAAGACATCATTTCCAATCCATTATGTTTATGGATGGCTAGCTAACAAGTTTGGAACACACTTTAGCACCGGTAGTAAAGTAAACTTTGCTATGATGTCTATTTATAGAGGGGCAAGGATGACACAATACTTCGATGAGTACCAAGCATCCATGCTTTTTAAGGAACATGTTCTTAATTCTAAAGAAAGGCTTTTACTTAAGAAATCTTTTGTCCTTAAGCATGATGGTTCTCTTCCTCCTGAATGGTTTGATTATTTTATTAACTTTTGTTCTAATTATTTGACTTTACAATGCAAGATGAATTGATTGTTAAGCCATACAGTCCTCACAGATTTAACAAACAATTTGGCTTTTGTTAAGATATTCCAGAAAATATTCATAAAGTCTTCAAACGACCAATGCTAGAACATGTGCTTAAACTTTGGAGTTCTTGCACAAGACTTAATAGTGGGTTTACTATTACAGTTCTTACCCAAACACTTAAAGAGCCTTTTTTTGCAACCTAAGAATATAGAAACTGGTGGTCTAAGGAGTGGCTCTTAACTTTCTCAATCGATATGAACCCTAGATTTAAATCAGTGCCAATTTTATTCAAAACATATAAGCCCAAAGTTACATCTACTCGTCAGGAGAAACATACTTCTAGATGTCCTCCAAAAGAAGTTGATAATAAAAAGGAGAAAAGATCAACACCAATCATTTTGAAACAAAAATGTCACCCTTCTAATGAGAACAAAACGGTTCTTGATGATGTTCCAAAAGAAGGGATTGTTCGTAGAATGGTATCTGTTATTAAAAAGGTCAACAAGGACCAACTAGCAAATTCAAATAGCTCAAAAAGAACTGCATCTTTAAAACTTATTGAGGCTTTTAATCCACCATAAGTAGTAAAGAAAGTTGTAACTTTTACTGATGAGCTTTCACAAAGAGATAACATAGAGATTCTTAGAAGTAAAAAAGGTGTTAATGAAAATGAGAGTAATAGTGATGATCCTTAGAGATATATAATTTTCGAGGTTGGTGCATGTGATATGCTTCTATTAGACCAGCTTGAAGACATCCTCACTTCCTATTTCTTCCCCTCTTTCATTAATCATGTTGTAAATTTCTTTTTTTTTTCTTTTTGTTACTTTAATTATTTCAAACTTACAACGATTAACTTCTAGATTTTTTATATATAGTTTGTTAATGCACCAAATAAAGCTTCAGTTCGTGCTCCTGATAAGTTTGAGTGCCTTGTAAATATCATAGCTTTAAATGAACAAGGTTGTGGCTTGCCATTGATGGAAGTGGACATTGCTTGTTCAAAAGATGAAACTTCAAAGTTGTATGTTATACTTGAAAGTTCTCATGAACAAGAGAACACTTTGGAATTCGTGACTTGTCTTGCCACATTTGAAATTTATGCATTTTACAACAATGATATTATATTCAAGTATTAACGCCAAGTGGCTAAAATGGTCTGAAAAGATTTGCAAAAGATGATTGCTCGCACCCTTAGAATAAAAGTTGTTGCTTTGGCTAAGGAGATTAATAAAACTTTAGATGAACTTTGAGAGGTTGAAAAGATTGACACCAACATATCAAAGAAACAGTATGCATGCTACCTTGAAAAAGTTCAAACATTTATAAAATTGAAGTCTAATTTTTCTCGACAAATGTCGTCAAACACTCAATCTTAAGAGTTTAAAAGACTTACTGAGAAACTTCATGAACTCTCAACTCTTAAGCTTCAGTTTATTGGTGATCATTCCTCTATAAAGATAGAGCTAGCAAAGGTTAAAGAAGAACATAAGTGTTTGATTTCAAAGAAAGAATAGCTTCAGTCTTTCTTAGAGAACGTTAATGTCGACATGTCAAATTTTGCGGATGGGATCTCCAAAGTAAAAGCAGACATATCATCAGTTGAGGTTTCTCAGGTTCAAATTGAAGCTGATGAACGTGCCTTAAGCCAACTTGAAAAGTTACTTGAATGCAAAATTTAACGATTCGCAAAATCTTGATTGGCAACCATAGATTTTTTTTTTTTTTTTTAGTTTGCATTTAGAATTTTCATAGTTATGTACATGAAACATTTTTTTTCTCTTCAGATAAATAAAACTTGGATTTGGCTTTTATTCTATATCCAAACTTAAAGAAATATTTATTTTTTATTAGGGTGACTGAACCTGGCAACATACCAAGTTGTCTACTTACTTTCCTAAGAAGGATCAAGTATTTACGTAGTTCATTTATTTTTATTTGCCTTTTTAAATTTTTTAAAGCCTTTCACAAATTTAGCTTATGCAGGCCATGAGCGACATCAGACATCTAAGCATAGTAGCACTTTAAGAACTTACCATTGATAGGTCCAACTCACATACCACCTTGATCTACAATCAAATATGCACCATTTGAATAGACTTCTTGAACAACATAAGGGTCATCTCAATTAGAAGTGAACTTGTTGCCTATGCTTATTGACATGATTATAGGTCTTCTAATTGCAAGAACTAGATCACCCACTTGAAATGATCACAGTTGGACCTTTGCATTGAAGGATTTACATAACCAAGCTTGATAACACTGTAACCTTTGTTGTGCTTCAAGTCATTTCTCATCAAGAGCTTCCAACTCCTCAAGATGTGGACAAACCTTATCTTCATTTGTAAGTCCTTGAACAATAATTCTTAAGGATGAAATTTATTACTCCAATGGAAGAACAACTTCTACACCATACACTAACAAATATGGAGTTGCTTGTGTTGGTACACGGTATGTAGTACGATATGCCATAATGCTTCACCCATTCTTTCATGCCAATCCTTTTTGTCCAACTAACAATCTTTTTGAGAATGTTGCATAATGTTTTATTAAAAGGTTTTGCAAGGCCATTAGCTGGGGCATTATACATATATGAAAAGTGTTGCTTGAAATCAAATTACTTACATAGCTTGTTCATCTCCTTATTGTTAGGCAATGAACTACAACTTTTGAATCTAACCCAATCATTTCATTGTATGACCAAACAAAGACATCATGATATTCAGTGAGCAGTTCTATGTAAGCCATTTCCTCCTCAATAGATAAACTTGTGCTTAGAAAGATAAGTCGAGGATCTTTTTTTGTTCCAAGATTGATTTGCTTTAATTCATCTACTGTAGCCTTGTTTCCTTCTTCGAAAGTAAGTGGGGCCTCTTCAACATTTTCTTCCATTGATGGCTCATCTTGATCAACATTTTCTACAGTGAGATAATATACTCCCACTACTTCATTATTTCCTTGTTGCTCATTATCAACTGGATTGCTGATCACCACTGTTTCTTATTGTGTTGTCAATAATTCCCCAATTTATACCTCCCACTCAGTTTTTTGTTTCATTCTGTAAGGAAATTTGTTGTGTATGTCCTTTGAATAAATCAAATCGGTAAAGACACCTTTTCTTTTTGTTCTTTGCCTTTTTGGCTCTTGAAACTCCAAGCCTTGCTCGTGCAAGAATCTTCCTCATTGTAGATGTCTCTCTTTCTTGTGTTCCAATATGATCAAATACTGAAACACAATTTTAAAGTGTTCCCAATCTATCAAAAACTGATGGTTTTGAGGAATTATGTTCACTCTTTCCATCTCCATTTACAGTAATATATCTAGAGATTTCTTTATGAACTTTTATGCATAATGGAGTTAAAGATTTATAACTAAGTCCAGCCTTAGTAGTTTAAGCAGTAGTACCTTTTTATCTCCACATTTTGCATATCCTACTAGTAACTGTCTTGATTATCCATCACTATCTTCAAAATCCCTCGAGAGCTTAGAAGTTTTATTTTCTCCATACCTAGCTTTGGCTAACAACTTGTAAGCATTATGATCAAAGTCATTTGTTCTCTCGATTGGGAGATCCTCATGTTCAACTATTGGCCCTTGTGAGGGCTTTACAAGTCCTTTTAATGGTCGTTTTAAAATCTTGAGAGTGTTGAGGCTAAAGACGGGAGGCGTCATGTCTTTTAGACCTTAGGTGACAACCTCCATTTTAGCTTGAAAGGAGGCTTGACCCTCTTTCCTTTTCAAAACAGCAATGTAACGAAGCACTGAAGCTTTTTTCTTAGAAGTACCCACGTCTTTAGCGAAAGATGTTTTCTTTTCTTCTTTCTTAAACAATGACTGGCAATCCTTTTTGGGTCCCTTTTGGTCCTCTCTTTTGTTAGACAATTCATTTTCCTCTTCAATTAGATTAGCACTCCTCTTCAATTTGAATAGGACCAAATTATACTTCTACTACAGTATGTGAGAAGTAAAACTTAGCATCAACAAAATATGATTCTGCCATAACAAAAGGGTTAGAATCTCCTACCAGCTTTTTCACTTGTCCATCTTTAAGGTATTTGAAGCATTGATAGAGTATGGACAGAACAATACCATGATGATGAATCTAGAGGCGTCGCAATTAATGATGCATTTCATTTTATTCCATCAATTTAAAATAAGCTTCAATTTTATTACTTTTTCTTTTATTTTTTGCTTAGTATTTTCTTTTTTAAAAAATGAGTCATTTTTATATTTGTCAATAATACAAATTTTTATAAAACTATTTAAATTATTTTTTAATATTTTAATAGTGTTTTTGATATTTTTACACTATTTGAATAAAGTTTGGATAGAGGCAAATAATACTGGTTAGTAAGAAAAATAAAATATAGTGGGTGAGATAAAAAAAAAAAAAAAAGAAATTAATACAATTCATAATATGAAAAGATCATCATTACTCGCAAGAGCGTGCGAACGGTCATCTAGTACTTGAATAATTTCAATCCTTCAATGCAAAATGAATCATATTTGAATAATTCCAATCCTTCAATTAAAAATAACTAACATTTACTTTAAATACGCAACTAATATATAACTTACAATTAATAAAAAAAATTAATTAATATTTAAGTATAAGAGGTTATAAATATAATTTTTTTTTTATAATATAGCAAAATATTTTCCATAATCATCTATTTTCTATAAGTTTAAATTTAATTTTTCTAATGACATCTCAAACATCCATTTCAAATGAAAATGAAAATAATATTAATCCAAAACTTAATAGGCTCAAAATCCATTTTTAGAAAAAAAAAAAAAACTTACCTACAATAATTATATATAAATATTTTATTTATTCATTTAATTAAATAATTACACAAAATAATTATTCATAACAGTCTAATGAATTTAATGTCTTTTTTTTTTTCAAATATAACAAGTACTCATTTAAAACAAATATACAAATTTTTCCCCTTATTTAGTGTATAAATTAGTCTCTTGTACTTCGGCTTTTTCTCAATTAATGCATTGAAGAAAATATTTCATGCAGGCTATATTTGCCCATCTAATGTAACAACTGCACGTCCAGAATGGTTATTTTCTAGAAAAATAAAATGTAAAAATAAAAGCACAGAACTGCCAGAAACTGGCTGCCACACCATGCACTAATAACCTGCAATTTGGTGTCCTAATATTTTCAAGATCCAGGAATCCTCTATTTATCACGATGACAGAGGGCTTTCTGTTTCTTAACCAGATAGATAGTGCGTTATCTGGATAGACTTTTCATCCCGTTTAAAGAATCAAAAGATGACGCACCCACTGTTATTTGCGGGAAAGAAGTGCACAGAGGAGGGGGAGTTTTATCTAATCAACACTAATAAAAGAATCAGGATCCTATACAAGATATATATGATATATATATTTTCTACTTGCAACAACAAATTATACAGGTTGAAGGATGAGAAAAGTACAAAATTTTGCTTAATCCTGAAAGCTGCAAGTTAAGCCTTTCAACAGGATAAGATAAGCCCATCAATCTGTACAAAAAGAACAATCAATGCAAGTGAATATGATACTGATACTAATAATAATAATGAAAAGAGTTTAGAAAAATGTATCCAGCAAAGGCTTTAAAGACTATGAATTGTTTATTAGGATAGCATTTATGGCCAAAGGACATCTATGCACTGAGATAAGTAAACTCAAAGGAGAGGGTTCGAATTTTGGGCCAATGCAATAATTATATACACTGTTATTATCCCATTTTCTATCATTTAGTAAAAACATCTTTTTTTCTATCATTTAGTAAAAACATTCAGGATATTGCACAAACAAGAACCCCGTCAGGTAAATATTTATCTTTTGCTCATGAAATTTCAGAAGATAAAGAATATATCAACAGATAGAAAATAAATAGAGCCATAAGAGTGCATAATTCCATTTATATTTGCATACAATTGGGAAAAATGATAAAAGTTAAATATAAGGATAGGAAATGTGAGTTGAAATTAAGACTCCAGCTACAAACTGTGAGTTGAAATTAACATTCCAAAAAAAGTTATGTTACCAAAGACAAAAATAGGAGAAGCTCAAGTAATGGGGCAAACTATGTGCTTACATCTGAAGTAATCTCTATTAGTTCCACGGTAGTCATCTCTATGCATAGCATTTTCCCTCTGCAATTAAATCCATATATTACTGCCACAGATTTTACATTTAGAGACAGCAAAAATACACACCTAGTACTCCCTTAGAAAATGATACCTATCAATACCAAAGAGCTATAGAAGATCAAAAGGGAGCATAAAAGTAATGCACACCAAACAACATCCACAGTTAAAAGGAATGAAGCTAACTTGAAAGTGACAATTACATCATTGGCAAAATATTGAACACGAACTTAAATATATGGAAGCAATTCTGTTATCAGTTTAATTAGCATTTGTTTGCAAGAATTTGTACAAGGACTCTCAGCTCTATATTACCAAACTGGAGATACTGTAGTTACAGAGGATAGGTAATAACAGCCGCACAAGGGCGGGCCTAAATTGTAACAAAAAGAATTTCAAAAGCTCTGATATAACCCCATTCACATAAATATTTTGGGCTAATTAGGGTTGGGACTTAAGTGTGCTAAAAACTCTTTTGCCTGGCTTCCCATTTTCCCCAAGTGTACAAATATCTGAAGCTCTATTAGTTGGCCCAAACAGTTGATGTATTCTTTCTTTCTTATCAGGTGCTATTCATATAGACTTCCTATATACCAGCATTGTACTATTCTGTGATAATGAATTTGTTACACGTAAGATCAAAATCAATTTTCCACATAACCAGGAAAAACCATTAAAAGAATTAATGCTGCAAAATTACATAAGATATATGTCGCATTATCTCTCAAACAGATAGAAATACGAGTACACAGTTATTGTCACAATCAACCAAAACAAGACAATCATAAAGCAGAAAAATATGAGTCACATTGCTCCTAGAACTCTAACCAAAAATTATGCGAGAGAAGCTTGATAGATTTTCCAATTTCAATATGTTGGCATTTCAGTCTAGTGAAAAGATCAAACCTTCCCTACAACAATCCTCTGCCCTTCCACAGACATCTACCCTACCTGAAATTGACAATAAGTACTAAAAGAATCTAAAAAATCTAAGTGTATTATGAGGGCTTCAGTTCAAATCCTGCAAAGGGATGGGGGGTTTATGGGAAGCGGAAGAGCAACCACCATTGTGTATCTCAGCCAACAGACTTACAAAAAAGAAATCTAAATGTATCTACCATACCTGAAAACTATTTGCATAATCCAAATATCTGTCATCTGGCCAGGAAAAAAATGAAGTAAAAATAATATACAAAATTAGATATCATCACAAAGCGACAATAAATGCCATATAGGACTTCACCTAATGAATAATAAGAACCTCGTTGCTGGTACCGAGAGGAAAGAGCTACGCCAACACCAGGGGAAACTTCACCATAGCTTAAGACAACAAAAAGAGTACAAATTATTCATTAGATGGCCATATTAGCAATCCACAACTTGTGCATATGCTCATGCACACAAATAAAACGAAAATAGATGTAAGAAAACAAGTGAAATTATAAGTAATTCAAACATGAAGTACCTTGAACTTCCAGCTGGAAAAGCACTTTCCAAACAAACACGAGGGTACCCTCTAGGATCTGAGTAGTTTAGATTATCTCCCTGCATTTAGAGATGCACTGAGGTCAACTGACAATGAAGGGATGATCAATAAGAAAAATTCACCTAGAAATCAGTACAAAGGACTCACAAATGCAGAAAAAGAGCGCTTTTGTCCAGGCAATGCTCGGGAATAATCCATATTCGCCATGCCTATCCATGAGAGATGTACACACACGAGAGAGAGAGAGAGAGGAGGGTGGAGCCAAAAATTAATAAAAAGGAAACACATCAAGGACCATATATAAGGAAACATGATAGACAATGAAAAAACACCTGTATCCAATCTTGCAAGCATTTGCTTCTGTAGAGCTCTCTCTGCTAGTAGTTTCTCAAGTTCAGTAGTCTCAAGAGACCTTACATCACCTGTTCTTTGACTGTTAATTTGTAATGCAGGAGTTTCCTTGATTCTGGGTTCAATTGGCTTCACAGGATCTGAAAGAAATGGAACCATTGCTTCACCATCCCATCACAAATCAATGTTATACATTATGATAGCAGGGAAAAAACATGAATTTCTTCATATTAAGATTTGTGTAATCCCAGAAGTAAACCACTAGGTTATAATTTTTGATGTGATAGCTAAACGCAAGATTCTCTCCAGACTCCAACTTGTCTAGGAACTCTTTTCTTTTCTTTTCTTCTTTAAATATTCAGGTCATCAAAAGCAGCAAGAGGTCCACGCCAAGCCCATATGAAAGGCCAAATGACATAACTAGCAACACAATGAATCTAACACAATTATAAGGAAAAGGATAAGAAAATGTGCAAAAAAAAGGTACACCGAAAGATGCTGAAAGACACAGTTTTGAACTATCTCCATTACAATCCGAAGGTCCACATCAAGCAAAGACAAGCAGCTTTCGGCTGCAGTAATTTACCCTTACCATTGCCAAGGATACATGCCAACTCAAAGTTGCTTCATTATCAAAGTGCAGCAAAACCCAAAATAACTTAAAATAACCTTCAAATAACAAATGGTTAAAGGAACTAAAAAAGGATTTTCAATGTTTTCTTTCTTGATAGTCAAAAACTTCAGAGAACAAAGTGAGGAATTTGGACACATATAATCTACTTTCAAGTAAACAATATCTTAAGGAATGTCATATAGAGGCTTTAGATTATACCATTAAAACAGCCATTAAGAGATTTTGCAAGGAAGATGGCTTATCTGTCTCCATAATTACAAACAAGTACGCACACAAACATCAAAACATGAGAGATCTAAGAGTCCCATGTGTCAGCATAATTAGTTGACCTGGATTTTTGTCCTTCTCTTTTCCCACTTGGCAAAGAGTGAATTGAACCAAGGACGCAAACAGAGGAACCTAAATTATAACAATAACTAGCGAGGTATTCCTAAAGATTAACATATAGAAAATCACTTCCCCAGAGCAGAATTAAACAAAGGTAACTGTTCAGAATGCTTATCAGGACTTGACATGCTAAAAGAAATTATTCAAGTCCTTGGTAAACTTAAAAATATATTCCATGACCTATTATTCATATGTGAAAATACATTTGCAGCAGAGAAAAAAGAAACACTCACATTGGGTTGCCTTATGTTTAGAACTTTCTTTACTAGTAGACTTGGAGACTTTCTTATGAGGCCTACGCTTAGGTATGGGTTTTGCAAGGGACACCTTCACATTTACCTAAAAGTGATAACAGATACATCATTTAAAAAGGAAAAGAATACATATTTTTTAGTTATTGAAGAACATATCATCATTGCTAGGAATCTTAGTTTCTTCGTACCTGAGATCCCTCATCACAAAGCATCTCACGTTTGAATGATTCTATGCATGCAAGAGCTGCTTCTCGAGTTTTAAAATTAATAAAGGCAAAGTCTTTTCTCTTCGAAGAATGAAGATTTCGGGAAAGAACAACATTTTCAATTTCTCCAAACTTCGTAAAGCAACTTTTTACTTTCTCTTCATCCCATGAGAAAGGTAAGTACTCTGCATACACTGACTTCACCTGCAAAAAGTAGTGGTAAGTGAAGAATAATTGCACTGCATTTACATATTCTAGCAGCCATAAAATCAGGAAGTCTTAGAACACAGACCTTCAGCAATTCTGCTTGATCTGGCTCACTTATGGGTTCAGCCCAAGCGACTTTTATATTTTGGAGCTTTCCCAGGTCCTTTTTCTGAAGTTTCTTGAAAGCAATTTGAGCATCTTTGCTGGTTTCAAATTCTAAAAATGCAAATCCACGATTACGTCCCACATTAGAAGGGTCAGTCATCACCGTGACTTTATCGATTTTCTCAATTCCCATCTCTTGTAACAGTTTAATGACCTATCCAGGCATAAAAAATCATTTTGAAATTTATATGTCAAACCTTCAGGAAAGGAATCAACATCTGTGAAAAATCTTACATCTTCATTTGTCCACTTCTTGTCAATGTTACCCAGAAAAATTGTGTCATTGCCCTCTACTGGTGCTGTAGCACACTGCTTCCCACAAATCTGTTATTCAAAATGTGAGAGAGAGAGAGAGAGAGGATTAACCATAATAGAGTGATGATTCAAAATTTACACTTAATAAATAAAAGTATCCAAGATCATGCAGGGCATAAAAATGATGATGGGTACATATCCATGTTTTTAAAATATAAAGAAATTTTAGGATACACTTGTTCATGATAAGGACCATTAGAGCAGAAAACTATAAATATCAAAAGAATCCTCTCAATAAATCCATCCTATAGTTTTGCTAAGATAAACTAAGAAAGTCCTTGTGCTCTAGAGAATTATAGTCATAATGAAAGGCTTCCAATTACCAAATGCACCAAAATCATTAACGATATATAACAGAATTTCCAACAATTGAAATCAACAAAAGTGGCAGACTTGAAATTTGGCTCTGACAATGACTGTAAAAGTAAGCACAGCAGTGAACTTCATCTTAGCATTGTAGTTATAAGATGTGAACTAAGAAATAGCACTAATCTTAGCAAATGGTTGACTGCAGGCTAGACCACATCGACCCAAAACAAATGAATAATGGGTATGGAGATTTAAGGAACTGAGAAAAAGAAATAGGACAACAATCAGTAGATAGCTTGTCACTTTCTTGGGAGGAAAAGATATTGAATTTGCACATGCTCATGCATTTGAAAAAAGCCCACAATTTTGCATCTTAGTTATTAAAAACAGTGTTGAAGATATGAGCTATACTATTATTAAAAACAGTGTTGAAGATATGAGCTATACTATTCAGTTATCTGCACCATCTCCTTTTTTGGAATATACTTTATATGCTGAGTCCTGAAAAGTATTGTCAATTAAATGAAGGACAAAAGGGACTCTTGTATCAGAGAGAGATACTATAATAAGAATCAGAGATATACTATATTTTCAATGTAATCTGCAGTTATTTCAAACTGTCTAAAGTTGAAAAAACTATACATAGCAACAAGAAAATTGATTTATATTAAAAAATCAATATATAAAATTAATTTTGGTCTCAAGAAATTATTTTCAAGAAGCGTTTGTCATTTTTCAAGCTAATATTTTGATAATTAAGCAATTAGAAACTATATACTATTTCAATATCATACTACTTAATTGAGAAACTATAAAATAGATAACTAAAAAGAAAATATAGAAATATATATATATACACACACACACAAAGGAAAGAAAAAAATGTATGAAAAAAAATTCAAAAATTAATTACTTATCTGTCTTAAATGATAAAAGATTTTAAAATAACATATGTTAATCTAACAATTATTTATTTTAATGTTTGCATATATTAAATATAATATAATATAAAAACCATAAAAAAAAAAAAGTTCAAATGAAGAATTGTATACAATTTTTACACTATAATCAACACAATGTGCAAATTACAGACTAGTTCAACTAGTTGACCATCTAGTTAGTTAAGGTTCACATGTTCCATAGTGCCATATAAAAAGAGAATTTTATGCAAAAGGCAAATAAGCAAAATCATAGATGAAATCCATAAAAGTGTTCACCTCAACTTTTGGGTATTTCTCCAATGCCTTCTTTGCATCATCTGCTGAAGCGTACCGCACAAATGCATAACCCTTATTTCTTCCTGTCTTGCCATTAATCATCAACCTCACCTCCACAATTTCACCCACTTCCTCAAAAACTTTCCTCACATCCTCCTCCTTAGCATCAGTGTTCAACCCACCAATGAAAATCTCCGTCTTCCGCCTCCTCTGCCTTTCCAATGCTTCCAATTCACCACTCAAAACTATCCTTCCATTACCCACCACACTTTCATCAGCTTCACCCACTCCCCCATTCCCTTCCTCCTCATTTCCACTTCTCAAAACAGCAAGCTCATCACTTCTTTCCCCAGCAAAATCTTCATTCACAACCTCCATGAGCAATGCAGTAGCAGAATCAAAATTCTCAACTACACGGTTATTCTTTTCACCATCCAGTGGAACTTCACATAAAGGAACTTCATTTCCTCCCTCGCCCATAGTCTTCAACTCGTCAACTTCCATACAAACACCTACTGGCTGATCAGGATTTTCAGTTTCTTCCCCAGACAATGACCCACCAACACCAGAATTTTCAAGCTCAATTGGGAGAGAGGTTAGAGAATCAACCTTTCCATATTCCTGCTCTGCCATCATAGAAACATCACTATCTGAAACCTTTGGTTGCTTCTCAAATCCTTCACTCAAATCCACCATCCCAACTACTTCCCCGCTATTAATTTTTTCAACATTATCATCACAATTCCTCTCTGTCGCCAATTCTTTATTGGAACAAGCAGCAACGCCCTTATGCACAGATTTGGGCACTCTCTTCTTCACCAACTTTTTCACAACCTTCACCACCATCACCTTCTTCTTCTTCTTCTTCTTGTCCTTCGGCTTCATCTCCTCCACCACAACCGAATCTTTCTCCTCGAGTCTCGTGCCAACTCGATGCGCGATTTCCGCATTCCCATCCTCCTCAGCTAGGGTTTCTTTTTCCACGCCAATTCTTCCGTCAGAAGAACTCTGCTGCTTCTCTTCTTCGACACCGCACTCATCTACAGTGTTTGCGCTAATTGCAACACAAATATCAACCTCCGCCAAAGACGACAGCGTGGTGTCTGTTTCGATGGGGGGAGAACGGAGAGCTTGAAGAAGTGATTGCGATGTCGTTTTCGTTTCAACATTTTGTGGAGATTTAACAGCGATAAAAGAATCACATGAGGCGGCCCTCTTGGCGGTGGCTCTAACGGGCCGTTTCGGGCGGAGACCTGAGACTTGCTGCTTCTTTGGAGCCATTTTTGTGAAATTTTCCCTTTTTTTTTTTTTTTTTTTAACTGGAAGAGGGAAGGGAAGGGAAGTAGATGAAGTCTTTTATAGTGCCTTTACCCTTTTCGTTGCGCAGGTAAAATGGTAGCCGTTGATATTATGATAATATATATGTATATATATGTTGCTCCCCATGTCAATATTATAGGCCACTTTTTTAATATAAAAGTACAAAAATTAAATTTTATTAACTAATAATCACTCTTTTTATTAAAATATACTTTTTAAAAAAAATAATAAATTCTTAAAAAAAAGATTATATAAAGATAACTTTTTATTTTTGATATAAAATTTCATTAATTGCAAAACATTAAAATATCCAAGCAAGAGGTATAGAAAATTATAGTTCACATTAATTTTAAAATGCTTAATTATTAGTCTAAATATATTGAGTAATTAATGAAAGGACAAATTTACAAAATTATAACTAAATCAACATCTAAATATGAAAAATGACCTATTATTTGGAACTTCTAAAAAATGAAATATGACTTATAATATTAGGATGAAAAAAGTAAGTATATCAAAATTATAGTTATTATGATAAAATCAATTTAAAGTTTCATTTTTTTTAATAAAATAAAGTTTCATTATTATAAAATCTATATTAGAATAAATTTATTTATATATGATTTTTTTATATATGTTTATGTTGGACTAGGTTGGTCAAATCTGAGTCAAAACTCTCTTTTGATCTTGACAATATAAATTGAAATGTTTTAATGTCAATTCTAAGTGTTGGTCTTACATAAATTAAATTAGAAATTCATTGAAAGTTAAATAGAAACAAATAACTCAAAGTATGGAAGATGACTCTTAATTCACGACTGTGAACTTAAGTCGCGACCGCTATCAATGAAAAGAGATGAACCAAAAGTGGCAAGGCAATTCACAGTGGTATCGCAGTGTCAGTCGCGACCGCAACCTTCAAATACATTTGGAGGGATCCAAACTCTCAACCAAATGACACTACGTGTTTAAAGACTAGTCAAAAATATCAAAATTCGCGATAGCAAAAATGTGGCAAAGACCGCAAATTGACTATGGTAACATCTCCAATCTCTTAAGCCATTTTGCAGTGAAGATCACGTTTAAGGAATGAATCATGAGCGTGACTTTTATTCACATTTGAAGGACCAAATAACTAGATTTTTTTAGAAGAGTCATTGACAAAATGACACTCGAAACTAGTTTTTAGCCACAGTTGGAATTCACCACTGCGAATAACCAAAATTCAAGCTAATATAAAAATTGCGAATGCGAATGTGTGTTCTTGACTGCAACTTTTGTTTGACAAATATTAAATATTGGATGTTGCCACCAACTTTTGAGACATGAAGATAGTTTTGTTAGTAACAATTTTTTGGTAGGTGAAACTTATAAATATTCCATCAAATGGATATAAAATGCAAGAGAATAGCATTTACTAAGGTCATACTCTTGTAAATTGATTTCTCAACTCTTTTTCTTATTTACTCTTTATAATTGAGTTGTAAAAAGTTTGGTGTGAGTTTTAAACACCATTTAGGTTGGATTTGAAAGTGAGTCTTAATTGTAAAACTTTTGTTTTAAGTTTGAGTGTTAGTTTTGGGAAACACTTGCATAAGGTTGTGTGAACCTTTATAAAACATATTGTAAAGTTAGGTGTGAACTTACAAAATGTCATTTATTGATTAGTGGAACACTTATATACAATTGTGTGTGACTCTTTGTAAAACACATTGTAAAGTTTGGTGTGAATTTGCAAAATATCATTTAGTGATTAGTGGAATACCTAATTGGTATAATTAGAGAGTGGATCTAAGATTTGTTAACATCCAAATTATTATAAATTTTTATGTTCTTTCTTATCCTACTACCTTCTTAAAATTAGTTTTGATTACTTTTCCTTTAAAATTTAAAATTTCCTACCAATTCAACATCATTTATTTGGTGCACTAGAGCCAATAGTTTCTTTATATATTTTTGTTTATTTGTTCTAATTAGTATTTTTGGTGTAGTTATTGAAATTCATCTAAATAATACTATGTATAATTATGCATGTTAGAAGACTTTATATGAAAAATAGACTCTACATTTTAGTATTGTTTGACTCCTGGTTTGTTAATTGTCATTGTGAAAAAAAAAAAAAAAAGCTACTAAAAAATAAATGTGAAACAAAGCCTATTAAAAAATTATTTTCTTTTGAAATGAATTAAATAATTTCATTTTCAACCAGCAATAGTGGAATCCTTAGAATAAAATTAATATGAATAATTATTTTGATGTATTGTGTCTAAATGTCTATGAGAAATTGACATTTACTACTACTACTTCGTTCATCTAATTAAAATAGAAGTAGATCCAAACTTTATTATAAATTATAATAATTACATTGATAGTTGTTCAAACTTCTAATTCTACCACTAAAAGTTACAAATACAATCAGAATAAGAGTATTTCGATCGATTTAAAAATGTTACCTTCATCTGTGCTTTTTATATAATAACTAATTATTTTACCACATATTTTGCACGTAAAATCATATATTATTTTTATTTTTAAATTTTAATATTAAATATATAATATTTAAATTTATTCAAAATTTAATATTTTGTCATTAATATTCTATTTTATATTTAATTATGATATAAATTGACTGATCTAAATTTAATGTATTGCATGTTTATTTTCAATATTTATTCAAAAAATAAAATATATAAAATTTTTTCATAATATAAAATATTTGTTAAATATTCAAAGATATACAATTAAAATTTTATTAAATTTCACTCTATTTAAATCATTTAAATAAATTCTAATTATAGTTTTTTAATCTAAACTAATGTTAGAAATCAAATTCAAAGTATAATAATAATAATAATAATAATAATAATAATAATAATAATAATAATAATAATAAAACATGAATTCAAATTATACTATTACTATTATTATTAGTAATAATTGCATTGATAATAAAAATATATTATCTATAACTAATTATTGCGGCATGTGCATTACATATAATTATTTATATTATTTGATTTATTATTATATTTTTTATAAAAATCAAATAAATTATTTTAAATAATAGTATAACAAAACGTCATAATAATGTTAAACCTGTGTCAATTATTTCAATCTTACACATGCAACCAAACAAAAACAGAGCTTAATATTAGTTCATGATTTAAGAAGTTTAGGTTAAATTGCGACAAAAAAAAAAAAAAAATCTTGGTCTTTTTCTAAAAAGTTGAAGCCCCGCACGCATTAGGCATTTTTCTTTTTTATGAAAGGGTTCATTTTAAGCATATCATTTTAAATTCTAGTAATTAGATTTATTATTTTTACATTAATCATGTATTATTATAATTAATTATCCTTAATGTCTTAATTTGCTAATCATCATATTTAGTAATTAATAAATTCAGTAAAAATAAAAACGATAATTCATCCTATAGTATTTGATAGTGTCGGTAGATTTATTTTTTAAACAAATTAAACTTTCGTGAATCTACTTTAAATATTTATTTTTTACTAAATTCAATCTATTTTTTAGAAAATAATTTATCAAAATTAAAAAATAAAATATATTTAAATAATTATGTTATTTAAAATTAATCTCGTTATAAATAAAATATTTACATCTTTTTATTTTTTTATCAAATTTTTACTAACATATAAGTTTTTGAATTATATATTAATTTTGTTATTTATATATAGGATATAAATAATTTTATTTTATTGGCTAGAATATAGACATAAATTTTTTACTTAACTGAGTCACTCTACATATATTATACATGAAGTGATTAAAGTTTTAAAAATTTTCAGTTTATTTATAAGTAAATTGTCAATTTTATGTTTTAATAAAAACTTGTCATTTTCATTTTGGCTCATTCAATTTAATTTTAATTAAAAAATAAAATTGATATAAATGTTATCAATAATTAAATTATTTTTAATAGTGTGAAGTTTTGAATGCAAAACTTGTATTATTTAAAGTCATTTTTTTTAGTTTTATATAAATATTGAATTGAATTGAAGAGAATATATAAGTTATTGTTATTCATAAATCTATTTCAAGTTAAAATAATTTGAGGATTTATTAACAATAAATAAAATATAAAATGAGCATATTTTTTATAGATATAAAATTATAATACTATTTAAGTTGTGGCTATCATTGTCTTAATTACAATAATAATTTTAATAAAAAAATTTGAAAATCTAAACTCTATAACATTAAAAAAAATAAAATTTATAATCTTCTCTTCAAGTATAAAATCTAATCATCTGAATTTAAATATATTGAATGTAAAAATCCAAAATTTTGAATGAAATTACATCAATACTCTAAAGATAAAATTTTTATCTTAATGTATTATAATTTATTTAATAAACTATGCATAAATTTGTATATTTTACTTGTTAGTGGAATCATATTTGGTGATAAATATTAAAAATGAATGAGTATAACTTATACAAAATAACTTAAATTATAATTTATTATAATAAAAAAGATAAATCATTGCAATTCATATAAGATATAGTAAATTATCATATTTATTTATTATAATTTTTAAATCAATAAATTAAGAATAATTGATGTAATTATATTGAATATAATGAATTTGTCATCTTAAACTTAGCATAATTTATAATTATATTTAACTAAATAAAATATCATATATATATATATATGAGAGAATTTTTTATATCATAAATATAATAATTATAATGATTATAGATAACCATATATAACAAAATAGATATAGAAAAATACACATAAAATTTTGTGTAGTTCAATTTATTGTTATATTAATTCTATATGTTATTTATTGTGAAAATTCTAAAATTTATTTAATTATATAATTTAAAATAAAATTCAATAAAAATTATTTATGAAAATGAAATTTTAATACATATATATTCTTATTATATACTAGATTCATAATAGTTGATAAATACGAAATATAAATTATTTTTAGTTAATAGAGTTATTAATATAATACTTAATTAGATAAAGAATAATATACCTACATTCTAATTAATAAAAATATATATTTATGTTGAAGAAACTAATAAAAAGTTAAAACTTCTTTATCCATAATAGGTTATATAGTTCTAAAATTTTTTATGTATTAATAAAATTTTAAAAAATAAAAATATTTTATTTAGAATGAGATTAATTTTAAATAATATAATTTATTTTTAAATAATTTGTTATTAAATTTTAATAAGTTATTTTTTTTATAAAATGGACTGAATTTATTCAAAAATAAAATATTTGTTTTAATTTGTTCAATTAAATGAATTCACAGAATTCAATGAGTATATAAAAGTTTGATCTTTTTAATAAATAAATTTCTTAAAAATATCAAAAAGTGTTGAAAATAATTTTTTTTACTAATTTATTGATTATTAAATGTAATTATTAATAAATTAGGACATCAAAAGATAAGAACAACTTAAATATATTTTATTATAAATGATAAAGATAAAATATAATAAATATTTTATAGATAAACATTGCTTATTAATCAAATAAATGATTGTAATAATAAATGATTAAATTGTACAATATCATAATGGTACTCTAAAATGACCAAAGAAAGGACAGTTGTGTCCCCAAATGCTAATTAGCTAATTATAAGTCAATATTCCAATCTTAGCAACAATTATATATTTTAAATATTTTGATATTAAAAAGATAAATAATTTTTTTATTTTTTAGTTAACTAGTGTGAATGGAAGACCATTGTTACGATAACATTGTTTTTTTTTATTTTTTTTATTTTTTGAGAATGATTATCAGCAGCATGAATATGAATCAACTTATCACAAATAGTCAAGAACATATTAGCTTTTATGTTCCTCAACATTTATAATTTTCACAATACCCAAAAAAAAAAAAGTGATTTTCAATCATTCAAACTTGAAATTTTAGAAGATATAGATAAAAATAGAAAAAAAGATATTTTGAGCATGTTAAAGTCATCTCCTGCATTAAAAAAAAAAAATTCTCTAAAACTACAAAATTTCGATATCAAATTTTGATTAAAATTTAATTAATCAAAAAGAAAATAATTCTCTTGCTAGCATTTAGCAATAATTTTCATTCGAATACTTAACAGATATTTCCCTAAATAAGACTATTGATTATTTACATGGAATGAAGAATCAATCAGTAGCTCATCATCGAAGTTCTTGAAACAGCAAGGTTTTCATTCAGATTTAGAAATCAATAAATCCCATACATGATCAATATCAACAAATCCAAATAAATAAATTTTATTAATAAAAACATGAAACAATTAGATTTCAAAATGGAATCACATAAGGAAAATGAACGCAATTGCTCCAATAGTTACGACAAACACTGCCATCTCACATTGAACCAACTGCTCTAGTATCCATTTTGAACTTTCCAAGCCAAGTAACAGGTAACTTCATGGCGAGCTAGTCCTAGAGCTGCAGGCATTTCCACTGATGTTTAATATTTTGGATGCTGAAGATGCTCCTTGGCAATGTCACATAGAAAATTGTTTCCTCACAGAATTTTAAGTGAATAGCATCTGTTTCACAATATTTTGGAATTTAGATTTTCTTTCAAAAGCGCCCATTGAAAGTATTTTTCATAAGTTCTCCAATAATAATTAAAATTTCACAATCATATAACTGGCGTCAATTTCTTGTCTTTGAAATTCTACACTCAAAATAAGAAAAAAAAAATAAAGTTTGCAAAATAGATGCGATTTTATTCTAGCATTCAATATAGGAAAAAGAAAAGGCAAATCCATACCTGGGAGATAAACCTCAAGTGAGTCACATTGTTCCTCTCTTTTACACTTGCATAAGGGTTCAAAATCTTCAGAAGGATTTGATGGTTGCTTCAACCTCGTTCTCCATGGGAGTTTCCACCTGATGATCTGAAGAGGATGATATATATTTGACTGTACTAATTATATCTCGATATATAAAGTCCCTAAAACGTGTCTTGTTATGTAGATGAGGATAAAATGCTCCTTTAACATGTCCCTAAGGTCCTTTTGTTAAGATAACAAACTTCTTCTTGTAACTAATGGATATAGATCATAATATATGAATCTTAACTTATCATTACAGCTTGCATGAGAGTGAGTTAATAAGAGTTAAAAATGAAATGAAAATGAGTATAAATAATTAATTTTGTTTGGGAGCATAATTTTAATGAGAGAAATAAAATTAATTCTTTACATCTTTAACCTCCTAAATTTATTTTTCTTTAACCCCCAATTTGGAGAATAAACAATGAAATGAAAAAAGAGTATTAAATATAAAATATATTATAAGACAAATATAACTTTGATAGTATTTTGATAATTACTAAATACCCAATGCAATATTTTGTATCTTGAATATAATTATCAATTTGATATTTTTAAATTAATTCTTTCTTATATTTTAAAACTTTCGAATAAGGTTAATGTTATTTTTAATTCTATATTACTTTTTTAAAGCTCCCAAAGTAATTAATATTTTATTACTTTCTATTTCATTTTGTTACTTCAATCTTATTAACCTGTTTTTCATCACTTGCAAAACTCTCATGCAAAGTCTTAATTTAGTTGTTATATTGTTATTATCTTATATAATGAACACTATACACATACACCTCCTGTACTACACATGAAATATATGAAAAGCTTATACATTTTCATCCATATTCTTTCTTGTTTTAACTTTCTCTACATGGTATCAGAGCAGTTGGTTTTCTCTAAGGAAGGAATCATATTTTTCTTTTCTTAGTTTGTAAAGGAAAGATTGTAAACTGGTAGGGTTTTCTCTATGGAAGGAATCATTATCAATTCCCTCCTAATGTAATTTCTCCTTTTTTTCCTTCATATCACAGCTTTCTAACTTGAGATGAGGTTTAAGTCTTCCAATTGGGTAAACTGATAGAGTACATGAATAATTGATTTTAGGGTCAATGGGATGGTTATTGAAATATTAATTTAAAAAATACTGAATCATACATATGAATGCAAAACCTCAAAGTGATAAGGGCATTTCCACCTCCACATCCAACATTGTATTCATCAATTTGAGATAATTAGATTTCTGAACGAAATCCATTT